>JAHPZR010014634.1:30000-31144 GCA_019787425.1 Platygyra sinensis | reverse complement strand
TTTACCTTTTGTCAAGTCACGAGTCTCTGAACTAGTATGTTCATGCCTGAAGCGCGTGGACTACAACACATTTTGGCAGTTAATTGCAAAAGATTTACGATGGCTGAGAACCTCTATATGCTGAAATGCGTGACAAGCCCTGACCTGCAAAATGTTTACTTCAGTAACTCTTAACCCTGTCAGTCACCACCCCCTCCTTCCCCGTGATACTTTGGGGCCATGATCAGCTTCGTCTGCTGACTGGGAAATACACAAATCACAGTAAATGGCATTTACCATGGTAGATTATCCCAAACTGTATCACATGTAAGTTTTGGTATCCCTTGTCATCCAACGGCTTCACTGGATTTACCACGGGAAACTTAGCTCAGGGAAATATTGGTAACACTCACTAAATAACGTCTCCCGTCGTAAAAAGGTCACTTATACCACAACAACAGCCCGTCTAACCGCACCTTAAGAGAGCTTTGGTGCATTACCATTTAGCAAAAAATCCAGAAATTACGGTTGAAAGTCAAAATGGAACACTAAGGGTGCTTACTACTCGTTAGAATAAACTGGTTGGGACGATCCCATGAATAATGGTAGAGTTTCTCCAAACTCAACAAACCAACCGAACGAGATGGCGCTTACCATTTCCAATTCAATTTCCCGTAATTGTTGTCGGCTGATGAGAGACTGGAAACTGGAAAGTTTACGAAATGGTCAGGAAATTTCCGCCGTTCTGTTCCGAACGGAAAAAGAAGTCCGAGTACCTCTGGAGGTAGTCTAAAATTTCTGATCAGATTCCGTTCCATTTCACTTTCGACCGAGATTTCCGGATTATTTTGCTAAATGGTAAGCACCCTAATTTTCCGAAAAATATATTCATAAATTGTATATTACCTACAGAGGTAGTCCTCTTTTTCCGTTCCAAACGGAACAGTGGAAATTTCCTTACCATTTGCTAAGTTTTCCAATTTCCATCTCTCATCTGGCGAAAACAATTCCAAATGGTAAGCGCCATCTCGTTGGACTGGTTTCCTGATTTTGGAAAAAACTTTGCGCATTATTTAGCGGTCGTCCCAAACGGTTTATTCTGACAAATAATAAACACCCGTAATTTTTCCTCGAAACTAGAAGTTCAAACATCTTTTTCTCCTAA
>JAHPZR010014634.1:0-22500 GCA_019787425.1 Platygyra sinensis | reverse complement strand
CCTGGTTAGCACGGCCACTTGGTAACTGTATACATTCCAACCCTATAGATTGTTTTTACGGTGACGTCGCAGGTAACGAAAAACTAACTAAGCACATTCTCGCAATTACTTGACTTCTTATATTTCCAGTATTTCTGGAGTATTCCCTTTCTCCTCTCCATAGAATACTCTGCATTAAATTTCCCATGTACTAACTCACTGAGCAAGGCCACTTGCAATTGGCGGACCTGTGTCCTGTGAACAGAGAAAAGGAAAGGAAAGAGCTGATTGCAGAGAACAAAATAGCGTTGTCAGAGCCTCCATCCTTCATATCCTCGATGACGGTATCGTCTATTTCATAGATATCATCACCTCCAAATAAACTTAAGGCATCTGCCTCACTGCATCATGGTGACGCTGCGTATTTGCTTTCTCTGAAGCATCGTTTTCGTCCTCGTCTGAGGACATTTGCGCTTTCTGCAAAACCTTGCAAGATTTCCTTCGTTTGGATGTTTTTGATTCATCGTCACGAGATGACCGTTTGTGGCTTACTGGCCCCTGAAGCAAGCTGTTTCCCGAATCGATGCTAACTTTCATACTATTCAGCACAGTGGTGAGAGTGCTAGACTATTCCTTACTTGGCTTTTCCGTGGAACCATCTTCGTTTTATTTTATAATGGCGGCCATTTCCCTTAGAAAGAAAACAGAAAAACGCGGGAAAACACAAGGTGGCACAAAACGGCTCCAATACGTGCAAAAATCAACAACATTACGTCTCGAGATTCCTGGAATTCAGTCAAAACAACAAGGAAGTTAAGTGTCATTGTCAGAGAAAACCGGGCAGAACCAAAAGATCGAGGTCGGCCGTTTACCTTCATCTTTTCACAGTATAAAAGCTATCCGAAAAGATTAACAACCATGATATTTGCCGAGGTAGGCGTTCGTTTTTCTTCGAGATATTACCTCATCATGATTTTGGCTTCTCAAGCGGTCCAAAATGGCCGACATTTCGGCCAACTTAGGTGAGCCTAAAAGATACTTCGTACATATTCCACAAAAACTCTTATTTTCGTGCGATAATATTTGGCCCCTTATTAGTTGACTGAGATATATTTGAATTTTTTTTCTCTTTAATTCTACGGTTTTCGCGAGGTGCCAAATATCATCGCCGAATCGTTAAGGAGCGTGACCTAAATTTAAGCCATTTTCAGCGAGTCGTTTCTCAAAAGTGCGGCACTTTATTTCCACAAAAAGACGATTTTCTGATAGTCCTCTACACTAGTATCAATATCCAGTTTAGGTAAAATTGGTATCTACAAGCAAAGTAAAAAAAAAATCATTGGTTAGAAACATTTCCCGCCAAATGTTTAGCGAAGAATATCACCTTATTCCGACTTTCTGCGCTTGTTATCCATGATTTGCTGAAAGATCTGAACAAAATAGTTAGCTGGACTGCAAAATAGAATATTTAAGCTGTGACATCGGGAATAACTTATGCAAACATTTCAAACTCGCCAAATTCTTGCCATTATCAAGACTAAATTTTCCCGCGAAAATTCTATTTTTAACGTAACGCTGCAAAAACAAACTGGATCCTTAGTTCGCTGCCTTTTTTGTTTTTATGTAGGGCAAATTGCAAGTTGGCAGTGAGCGAAGCTTCACACGAAATTTAATTTTGGGACTACTGCAGACGTCTTGTTTACATTGATATTTTCGTTTTCGGAAGGCCTGACGCGTTACAGATTAATAGGTTAGACGACTGAGCCGCAATTTCGATGTCCTTTGAAGGTTTCTCAATGTTTTTGAAAACATTAACTGTTCTTTCGGATTAGAAAAATCGCCTAGCAGTGCGTCAAAGTTAGATAAGAAAGTCAGGAATTCGGAATTTTCAAATACCCGGTAAGTTTAAAGCTAAAATCCGAAAATTAGATCTAGTTGGGATGATGGAAGATAATTGTATAAGCATCCTAAAGAGCGGTAATTATGGAATTGAGGCTTTTACTCATGGATTGAAAATAGTGGTTTGGGAGGGGATTAGTCTTCAACCTTTGGTTTTAAGGAAGCTATAGCTAGCATGGATTTATGGGATACTGATATGTTAAGATATTTTTTAGGAACTAGTTTTAAAATACAGCGTATTTTAACGGTTAGCGCTAAAAATTAGTATTTTGGATCAGATTAATATATTTCTTCTTAACTTTTAATTCACTAGTAGTTAGGCGTCCCCAATTAGTCTACGTATATGTAAGCTAGATCTACCGGACACATTAATAAAGTTATTAATTAATTATTGATTGAATGGTTGGTGGTGGGTCAGTTTTTCTTCAGTTATTAGCAAGCAAACGAGATGGTGGAGGAAAGACGTCAGAAGTGGTGTCTATTTAGTGCGGCTGAATTTAAATAACGAGGAAACATAGGATACGACGTAACTTACGAAAGAATCATAGAAGACAGACCACTGGGATAATTAACAATTATTCCATAAGCGCCCGTTGGATATGAGATGATAGATAGCCAACGAGGCGCTTAGCGCCGAGTTGGCTATAATCATCTCATATCCAACAAGCGCGAGTGGAATAATTGTTATATTAAAAAACGCCCCCAAAATAAAGAAATCTAGACTACAATAAAAACAAAAAGGCCCAAAAAAATCACGCATACGCTCGCCATTTTAGTAGATCATGGTATAATGGCTCATATACCATGATGGCTTAGCCAATGAAAACTCTCGAACTGCATTATCCAATGATCCAGTTTTTAATAATAGGTGTTATCATTGCTAGGTCAGGATTTCCAGCCGGGGGTTTCAAGCAAAGATCTTGCTTGCGTTCAGTTTTGTCGTTTATATGATCGTCGCAGGTTTGTACACCGACGGTCTTATATTCCCCTCTGAAACTTTTACTTTCAGCAAAAGTAATTTCTTGTTGCTCCTGTCAATAATCACCACAAAACCACTTTAATGCAATGAAATTACACCAAATTAGTGTTGATAATTTCTTGTTTATTTTACTGCTACTATTGACAACGGTTTTAAAGCTCATAAAGAACGAGATTGCATGTTTGTGATCCACGAGCGTTAACTTGGATTACATTTTCCACGGATCGTACTGAAATTCGCCTTGGTTGTGAGATGCTTACCCGACATGAAAAAAAGAAAAAAATTCTTGTGGAGGGAAATTAATTTTGATTAACCCTGCCAAACTGTAGTTGAATCCATTTTAAGATAAATGGGATGGCAGCTCAAGGATATGTACAGAAACAAGATGACTCAACTGATCTGATTGTCAACAATAAAACGAAACAATGAAATGGATTGTTAAAAAAGAAACGATCTTTGTTCAGACGGTAGTGTTGTTATCCTTTCTACCTCATTCAAGGATGGTGTAGGGGTGGAACTATGATATGCCGGAAAGAAGTACCATTACCATCCTCCACATCCCCCTCCCCCATCTCACTACCACCCTCACTCTTTTGGCAAAGGGGTGGAAGAAAAATGTGTTGTCCTAGACGACATTCAATTCTATTTAGTTTTCTAATCATTAATTAACCTTTAAAGTTTCTTTTTTGCTGCCGCTGCTGGTGGTGGTGGTGCTGTTTCGAGGTGTTCTTTGCAGCAAAACAATGAAAAATAAGTACGGAACATTATTTGTGGTTTTTAAGAAGAAAAAACTGTCTTGACGAGGTTTTTATTGACAGATGACCCCCATGGACCTGTAACATGATATCTGTTAAAAAAAAAAAACACAGGAAGGAAAGGAAAGGAAAGGAAGAAGGAAAATCGTATATCGATATATGCAGCGCTACAGTCAAGTTGATTGAAGCTTGGGGCTTTTTAAGACTTCAATAAGTAAACACAACTTATAACATCTCGTCTGGCAAAATGTCAGTTAAATAGGATAATTTGATTCCAGGGCGGGTTACTTTTAAATATGTAGTTTTCTTACCCTTAATAACGCACATCCCTACTGGTAAACACTGCCAAATTTGTTCAAAAGCAACAAGCTCAGTCTAGATAATATCTCAGAGTCAAATTGTACCTCTTTTGAAAGAGCAATTCCTCAGAATAATAAAGGATACTTGATCAGCTTAAAAAGCTCTAAAATGAAAAAGCACATGTTAAGTCATCATTCGCCGGCGCACGATAATTAAAAGAAAAAAAGAGTTAAGGTTTAAATAGGGTGGCTTTTATTTTTGACATTAACATGTAACTACGCAGACCTCAGACCCGTAAAATTGAGACCCTCTGGATGTATCAAAAGCTCACACTCGAAAAACTCACTTTCTGCATGTCAGGAAAACTCAGGAAGCGAAAATTATGACAAGGATTGTTTTTAGGAGTCATGTTTACTGTTCGTCGATACAAGGTCATAGGCAGAATTTCCAGAGAACGGGAGAAAAAGATCCCGAGATGATAAGCCTGCAGCACAGGCGTACTTTTTTTGCTTATTTAGGCGAACAGAGGCGAAAATACGCCAAAAATATTACGCCTGTTCCGTAGGCTAAAGGTGATAGATTCCTCTGCTCAGATCACGGAAATAATACCCAGCATTCGAATGATTGTTTGGTTGCTTTATCAGTATAAATCAAATTTATCAAATTTATTTTATGCTTAGTGACTCTTAGTAGCCATTTGCGCCAAGTTTAGTTACAATGGCGCGAGGTGCCTTGCGTGACGTTTCGGATATTTTTTTACCGTGGATCCTCAGTGCTTCGATTAATTCTGCTAAATTCTGAAGGGATGTCCGGGTCTGAGTTCTCGAGACACCTTAAAAGCCTTTGAATCAGCAACACTATCTCAAGCTTCATAGCAAGTGGTCGCAGGTCAATTGCGTGCGCGGGCTAATAGAGGAAGGAAATGAAACAAAAAACCAGACGGTGTACGAGCCTGCGACGATACAAACGACAACAGTGAACGAAAGAAAGATCGTGACCCAGCAAAGATTATGTAAAGTGGTCTGTCCTTTATGATCATTTCGTTGGCCGGATATAGCAGGGAAGTTTCGTCGTAACCTATGTTTTCTCATTGTTTACATCCAGCTACACCATGCAAATAAGACACCACCTCTGACGTCTGTCCTCCACTATCTCGTTCGCATGCTAATAATTGAGGAAAAACTGGCTCACCACCCGCACTGCTAGACGACTTTTCAGATCCGAAAAAACAGTTAATGTTTTCAAAACCATGGAGAAACCTTAAAGTGGCATCGAAATTTCGGCCCAGTCGTCTAACCTTTTAATCTGTAATGCGTCACACCTTCCGAAAACGAGAAAATCAATGTAAACAAGACGTTTGCAGTAGTCCCAAAATTAAATTTCGGGTAACGCTTCGCTCACTATTAACTTGCATTTTGTTCTACATAAAAACAAAAAGGGCAGCGAACTGAGGATCCAGTTTGTTTTTTGCAGCGTGACGTTAAAAATAGAATTTTCGCGGGAAAAATTTAGTCTTGATAATGGCATAAATTTGGCGAGTTTGAAATGTTTGAGTAAGTTATTCCCGATATCACAGCTTAAGTATTCTATTTTGCAGTCCAACTAACTAATTTGTGCAGATCTTCCAGCAAATCATGGATAACAAGCGCAGAAAGTCGGTCGGAATAAGGTGATATTCCTCGCTAAACATTTGGCGGGAAATATGTCTGACCGACGATTTTTTTTTGGACTTTGCGAGACCATTTACTCCGTTTTGCTTTTAGATACCAATTTTAACTAAACCGAATATTGAGATCAGTGTAAAAGGCTATCAGAAAATCGTCTTTTTGTGGAAATAAACTGCCGCACTTTTGAGAAACGACTCGCTGAAAATGGCTAAAATTTAGGTCACGCTCCTTAACGATTCGGCGATGATATTTGGAACCTCGTGAAAACCGTAGAATTAAAGTGAAAAAATCCAAATATACCTCAGTCAACTAATAAGGGGCCAAATATTATCGCATAAAAATAAGAATTTCTGGAATATGTACGAAGTATCTTTTAGGCTCACCTAAAGCTGCCCGAAATTTCGGCCATTTCAGACCGCTTGAGAGGCCAAAATCATGATAAGATGATATCTCGAAGAAAAACGAACGCCTACCTCGGCAAATATCATGGTTGTTAATCTTTTCGAAAAGCTTTTACACGGTGAAAAGATGAAGGTAAACGGCCGACCTCGATCTTTTGGTTCTGCCCGGTTTTCTCTGACAATGACACTTAAGACGGTATAAAGACCCAACAAACCGCATGAAAAACTTAGAAAAATCTTTAGAAAAACACCTCTTCGCCTGCTCAGTGCAAAGCACGACACAACTGTTAAATGAATGCTCTACGCTCTCTCGTTCCAGTCCCTCACGATCTGGGCGATGATGTAGTAGAATTGTAATGTTATAAAAGATAAGAAAAGAAAACATTTCTCTAAGTTTTAGGTGTTTGCGTTTTCCCAAAATCCAGATATTCGTCCAAATTTCAGGACCATAACATGGAGCCGCCATGTTGGTGGACGAATATGGCAGCCGGAAAATAATGTAAATGTTTGTAACTTACTTTGTCTATCTAGTAGACTGATTATCTGAACTGAACCAACAAACATTTACACAAGCACTTTTCCTTATACTTTTATCGTAAAATGGCTAAAAATCACATGTGATGTATGTAAATCCAAAACACGAGATCAGTCACAAACCTCTAGCTCTTTGTCGTTCTTTATTGTCCTCGATCGGCCCATTCAGCGCTCCACAAGCAGAATACTCAGCCTATACTTATTCGATTCAAAATAACCGTGCCACCGCAGCGGTTAAGCCCTGGTCAAACGGCTCATGATAGTCGATGATAGTCGATGATAGTTGAGCGCGCGCTTCCGTTTGACCACCAACTATCATGCACTATCATTGACTATCATCAATTATACAATAACAAAATCAATGCGCGCGCTCTGATTGGTCAATCAGCTATGGTTTATTGTGCCGGTAAACCCATGGAAAAATCGCGCGTCTTCTAAATTATTATATAAAAGCAATATACCACAATTTTCTATGGTTTATAGGCTGATAAACCACTTGGGATGTTGGTAGAACACTCGAAGAATTCGTAAATCACTCGCCTGCGGCTCGTGATTTACCAATTCTTCTCGTGTTCTACCAACATCCCGCGTGGTTTATCAGCCTATAAACCATGGAAACTTTTGGTCTATTGCTTAACTATCATTCAGTTTGAGCTTGTTCAAATTCTTCATGATAGTCGATGATAGTTTTTCTCGTTTGACCACGCGTGCGATAGTCCATGATAGTTTTTCGGTCAGCTGTTTTGGTAATCACTGGCCCGATAGCGGTCAGAAAACATGCTGCCGCTCTCTTTTGTCGCGAAAAATTCATACTTTTACAAGTTTGTCTTACGAGAAGCCATTTAGTAATAACATTTTTACACGGAAAGAGCTCGGAACTTGCTGCTCTCTTGACTTTGCTTGCGCGACTGCCGGTGAACTATCGTCAACTATCACGAACTTCTTTGGCCGTTTGACCGCTTGAATGATAGTTGGCGATAGTTAGGGGAGAATTAACTATCATCAACTATCAAGCGCCGTTTGACCACCGGCCAGGGCTTTAAAACTCGAAAATACGTCAAATACAACTCCATAAAAGACGAAAACCTAAAAGATCACGTGACCAAAGAAACACTGAAATACAATAAAATAATTAATATTGGCGGGAAAAGACACGACATCACAAGATAAGTGTTATTTAGGAGGTGGTAGAGCATTCAAGAAGTAGAGAGACACACTCCACTGCGTCTCGAGTTTTCCCCGCGTCCTGTGCGCTTTACAGCAGAACAGAGCTTAGTAAAGGCTTCTTTATTTATTAATAAATTAAGATCGCCTTATTCTGATGAGGATAAGAATTTTCGTAGCTCTTTAGTCTGGGATTTTGGAATTTGTTCAAGTCACGTGAAAACGAGCTATTAATCCGGGCTATTCCACGCATAGTTGTCATTTATTTTGTTTTTATTTGTAACATTATTGTTTTTTATGGCGCATTTAATTCTTAGGACTTCAATTTTTATGGTTTTAGAGTATTGTAAAACGCCATGGACAATTAATGGAAGATGGCGCTATGTAAATGTTTATTTATTTATTTATTTATTTATTTATTTATTTATTTATTTATTTATTTATTTATTTATTTATTTATATGTCTAGATTTATGAAAACGGAGCTAACTGTCGGGTTTTGCCTCGATTTCGCTACTCTTTTCGCGCTCGCTTGAGTCATATAGAAAGCTAGAAAATAGAGAAAGAACGACCGTGAAGGCGAGATAAACAACCCCACAAGCTGCACAGTTTTTTTTTAATCATCGTTCTTGAATAAAAGTTGGTTGGTTGTCTAAACAGGTGGAGAAGGAGAAGAAAGACTGACTTTCCTTTTAATTTTTATATCGTCTCGCCTGCGGCTCGTGCTTTCTACATTTCCCTCGTGTTCTCAAATGTCTATCGTGTTTTATCACAGTGTAATACACGGCTTAGGCTTCTTTATTTGTTAAATAAAACAGGATCAGTAAAGCCAGTCAGACATATATAACTAGAATCTGGCCAGGAGTTTCTAAAACCTCTCTACCTTTAAAATTTACTCCATTTATCATTACTAAGGTAGACTAGTTAGTTTAAAGTTTAACACGTACATACCTTAAATAGTGGAAATAAAAAACCAAAATAAAAAGAAAAGAGGATAATTCCTCAAAAGGAAAGCGCGAAAAAAACTAGAGTACCCATGCGAGGCGCTTCCCATAAATGTTAGTTCATTTGGCGAAACGATATTGAACGTGCACGAGTCTGCGACCCACTCGTTGAGATCTGAAGCAGCTTTTAAATCCAAGATCGATCTTGGTCACAACGGTGGGAAAGTCTAATTTGATACTGGAACAAATTTATTCTGGACATTTGTCTTTATAGTCTCGCAGTTCTTATTTCCACTGTGCAATTTTTGATGGCATCTTACGTCGTATCCGCTTAATGTAGTTTTTATAGCGGTTATTTGTAAATAAATAATCCGTCTTTTATTTTGGTAGTTTCTTAGCTTTGATTTTCCTGCTGCATTTTCTCCTGGAATCATTTATAAAATATTTATCATTTCAACAGTAGAGTAACGTAGAAATGTTTCCAAACTTCCCCATGTCTGTTGTTTAGAGTTAAGCATGGCACGAGGTTGTAAAGGATTCCTCTTGTGGGCTTCGTACTTGTACAAACAAGGTTCCACACAGCTTTTCTGCACTCTTGCATTCGAATGGCATACACCAGAGGATTCACAATGGAACTTGCGAAATAGATCACAGCTACAACAACATGGATTTTAATCCCTGACGCACTGGACAATTCTTCCTGTATAAGGGCTGGCATGGAAATGTAAACAGCAAAGGGCAAAATGGTGAGAACGGAAACTCCAGTGACCATCAGTAATGTTAATGATAGTTTCCTTTCTTTGTGAATTGAGTGTTATGTTGTGAATGAGGACTTCTTTGAACGTTTACAGTGATAATGACATAACTGACTGCTAGGACAAGTAAAATAACAGCACTAAATGATGCCCATGAGTACTGAAATGCGACTTTCGTTAAAATGGACATGACAAAGGCTATAAAGAGAATTACAAACCAACTTCCAACGATGATTTTTACCCGTTCGCCATTTCGCTCTTTGTTTTTCTGCTCACCAAAATAACACAACCTCGTCCCCATGTTTTCTCGGTGAACGGTTCAATAACGTGCAGCCGACTGCACTTTTGACGTCATTTTGACGTCGGTGGCTCAATGTTACAAAACTTTTGACGTGATCAGTTCAATACGACAAAGTTCTTTCCAAATTTGGTCAACAGCAACTGCTTATGTAGCCTGAAATGTAAGTCATCTCCCGCCCTCAGCCCGATCTCTGGGCGAGAGACGCCTGAACTCGAGCGTTATAATTCCGTCGCGAGACAACTGATGGTGATAAACAACATACGTTATTCCGGACCGACAATTATAAATTTTATTACATCGCAAGGTAGTCTAGCGGTTAATCTGAGCCTTCTGATTGGTCCTTTGATGATCAGGATTTTGCCATACGGACCTTTTCAAAGGAAACGGTCATAAGCTTTGTTTGTTTGTTTGTTTGTTTTTTTTTTGGCTTTTTTGAAAGCCCTCAAACTCCAAAATTTGCAGGTAAAACTACGAAAGGAAAACGGGTTAATGCTCTCATTCTTCGCAAAGAAATTACCCAAAAAGACTGTTATTTTACAAAGCATACAACAATGACAATCAGTTTATTATTCTGAAGATCTGGAATCGTGTAACATAGAAACTGAAACAGGAATCAGCGAACGCCAGGAGGCCATAGACGATTTTATAAACAAACAGACCTGCAGCTGTTGAAACTTTTGTCAAATTCCGTTACAATTCGTTCTCGAAGTCTTGCTTACATTCAGCATGATTTGCTTTCAATAAATTTGTTTTTAAACCCGTGGTATTACTCTTCTTAGTAGACGGAGACACCAACGAATTTTTTGCCGCTTCAGAGTAACGTTTTTGATGCCGCGAGTTTTAGTGGTTCAAACCAATCACCTGGTACATTGAAATACACCACTTGAGGGCATTTTTCTTATGTGTCGCGTCATGACTTTTTTGTATTACGTGGTGTTCATTCATCTTTAAGAGGAAAGCTTACCGTGGTTTTTGTCTGCTATAGAACTGTCAGCATGGCCGCTGTTTATCAGCTGAAGACAAAATATGATCGGGACAAATTCGGAGTGGTTTTTTAAACGCAAAACGCCCGGAGGAATATTGGAACTCGGTCGTTTTTGTACTGCCACCACCTCAGGCCAATGTTCCCCAGTGCGACACTTGCGCTCGTTTAGTAAGAGGTTATTATCAATATATGGAAAATGGTGGAGGAAGCGTTTCTAACTCGGTGTTTTCATTCCTAACACGTTCCCCATGTGCTCGCTGGTCACCCATCTGAGATGTTTAAAATGGCGAGAAGGCTTTATTGTTTAGGAGGCTTATTATCTTTATTTCCTTTTTTTTTTTTTTTTTTAAAAAAACTTTCTTCAATCAGAGGTCCATTTTTGAAATTATGATTCTGCGAGTTGAACCTGTGATCAGGCGTTTTTTTTGAAAGGGAGAATGAAAAAATACAGGGAGGGAGTGTATGATCGCAGGTTAATTTGAAGGTTCCTTAGTTTTATTCCATTTTAGGAGTATTCAAAAAACATAACAATACAGCGAAATGTGGAGCAATGGTTGTGCGCGCATATTATTCCAGCTAAAAGAAGTCAATCTCACTGCTCCTTTTTCCCTCATACAAAACGGACACTTAAGTTTTAATAAGGAGCTGTCTTAACAGTAGTTCATGCGGGATGTTTTTAAAATATGGACTTTCAGTGTGAAGGTTTTATGTAGGACGCTGATTAATGTTATTTCCTATTGCACAGGAAAACTAGATCGTCCAAAAATCCCATTTGTCACTGCGTGGTATGATTCTGTTAAATTTAACGTTTTAAGAATAGACTTGTCTGAGACATACGATCTTGAATGGTTTTAATAAACAATTAGATTATGAGCTCGAGATTTCTATCGCGTGAGTTGATGAGGGCGCAGCCCGAGTCAACTATCAAGCATAGAAATCGAGAGCGAATAATCTAATTGTTTTAGTATAAATCTACTAGTCGTTCAAAATTTTATCTAAATCCTCTTTAGAGACATCTCGAAAACGCCAAGAAGTGCCGTTATTCAGTTTGCTAACAAGGGCCCGCTTCTATGCTACTACTATCTTTCACAGAATCATGATAGAACGTGAGTAGCGCAGCCAATCAGAGGACGTCATTCGTGATAGAACGCTAGTAGATTTATACTAATAGACATTAATATAAATCTACTAGCGTTCTATTATGAATGCCGTCCTCTGATTGGCTACGCTACTCACGTTCTATTCTGTGATAGATAGTGAGTAGCGTAGCAGCGTGCACTGGGGGTCGCTTTTTCGTGTTTTCGAAGTGTCTGTGAAGAGAATTTGGATGAAAGTTTAGTAGTAGATTTATACTTAAACAATTGGATTATTCGCTCTCGATTTCTATCGCGCGATAGAAGTCTCGAGCTCATAATCTAATTGTTAATTAGAATAAAGCGAAGTTAATATGGAATTTTTTTAAAGACGTTTTTGACTTGGGTTCACTCATAAGAATTTCTTGAAATATCAAAAATGACCAGACTCTGTGGCTTGAAACAGTTGTGGTAATGTTCAGATAATTATCATTATTATACATTGTAGTCACCATCTGTCTTCTCATTGCTTTCTCATTACAGTTAATTCTGGGAGACAGTGCAACCTACAGATTATTCACTAATCTGTACCTACAGATTAGTAAATAATCTGTTGGTTGTGCGCGCAATGCATGATTTCCAAGAGCAATATCAAGTTCACGGACAGCGAAGTAAGAATGGCTTCTCGATTCGCTTCATCGATAATGCGTTTGTCGTTATCTTCTTCAAAACAATGTATAATAAAACAATTAGTAGATTCCTTTTTTGTGATATCCGGAATAATTAAGGTCTCGGTTAGTGTTATCAGCCTCAGCCTTCGGCTTCGGCTGATAACACTTACCTCGACCATGATTATTCCGGATATCACAAAAACCTGATCCAATAATTGTTTACAATTGGTCCAATACCCTCTCGTCATTTTGGGTACTATATCTTGCAGTATTTTGGTTTTACTTCTATATTTTACCACAGTTCAACCAACATATCATCCAAGAGACGTGAAGTATGCGTGTAACTTGTCTTAGCAAACCTTCTGATCCGAGTCCTTTCTCATATAAATGAACTAAACTTTTCATGTTTGGTGAAACACTTCTCTTACCTTGCAACACAGCTTGTAAATTTTACTCTGGCAATTCGACGTTTTTTTTTGTTTTTTTTTTTCATCTGCCTGATAGAGAGGATATTTGGTTACATCAGCCAATTTACAGAATACGTCTTCTCTTGATCTCTAAAAGTTTAACCTATTCTTCGTCTAAGCGCGGCAGTGTGGTTTAGGGCGCTGGATATGAAATCTGGAGCTCCCTGGTTCAAATCCTCCACCCTGCTGCTATCTGGATTTGTTCTCGGTAGTCCCGAGTTCAACTCCTTGACCGCGTTGTGTAAATAGCCAACTGGTCAGCCTCCCACCAGTTGGGATTCTTATGTTATATTTGAAATATTCAGTTTCTTATTTACAGTGTCCCCAATTAGCACTACAGTGCTAAATACATACGACACTTAAATAGGCTAGTTTCGAATTGTGCAGAAACAAAAGAACAGAGTCGAGGTGCAGGGGAATAATTTGCATTTTCCTTTGTTATGAACAATACAAAATGCTAATTATTCCCCTGAACCTCGACTCTGTTCTTTTGTTTCTGCACAATTCGAAACTAGCCTATTAAGAGCGTGTCCGTGTAAGAACCGACCACTCAAATTTTCGTGGGAAATGGATTGCCTTCATTTTTCCTACAGAAGTCAAGCAACATATGCAATGAACGAAAATGGCCTTTATTTCGATAGATTCGCTTTTTAATTTTTTGAGGAATTTTTTTTTGTAGGCACCCCGAAAACCACACAAACCGGAAATTGAAACCCCAAAACTTGGGGGTTACGCTATGCTTGCTCAAACTTCGCACATTCGATGAAACAACCTAATTCTTTCAGAATTACTGCACAATTCTTTCTGCTTTCCACACAACTAAAAACTATCTGCTTATCTTAAACGCAAGCAAAGTTATGACGTCTTAACGTGATCCTCTTAAAGACGTCTTTGCCATCTTTGCTGACATAGTCTCCAAACAAACAGATTTTTTTCAAAATGGGACCTCTTCATGAATGATGACTGTTATCAGCGTAATGTACTAAGCCTAAGCTACAATTATCTGTATTAAAAGTTGTGGGCACTCATAATTTTGATACGCAAAAAATTCGACAAAGTAGCGGAAATTTCAACATTTTGTGTGGAAATGACGAATTTCATCCGTTGACTAAAATGCGGTTTTAAGTTTCTCAGCGAACCTTTTGACATTACCTGATTAGATTTATTGAGTTTTATCGCTTGGAGAACTCGATGAGACTTATTTTATATGGGAAATCTCTCAAGCCTTGCTTTGACTTCTACTGCGGTACTGACCACTACTGATCGTTACCGGCCGTTCCGTCACGCATCACGCATTCTTGCAGGGATTGATTTAAAATCTCGTATTCCCAGAGAAATGGGCAGTCTTGTTAGATTATATTATACGTTTTCAACACCTTGTCTTTTCATTACATGTATCTTGGTTCTTATAAGCGTGCTCTAATTTTGGTTGTGATATAGCTAAGGCCGGTAGTGTAAACAGTTGCGGTCAATGTCAACACCATTTGTTCACTACTCACATTTGACATTTCTTTAGTAAGTTTCTTTTCATGAATTTCAATTACTAATAAATTAGTAGAGCCTATTGAGTTATTTTAGGGCAAGGAGATATTACATTTCTTAGTGCAAGGACGCTTTTAAACTGATCTGTCTGGCGAAGGGAGAGGGAAAAAAAGTGAAAACCACAACTGAGAAAGTTCCCGGAAGTATGTTCACCTGAAAGCGAGAGATCTAAAACATTTCCCGCGATTACATGCCGAATTGCAATGTTTATCTGCACGAAAAGATGATAGTGCTAAAATTGCAAAATCGTACCAAACTTTACATGAAATTGCTTCATAACCTGACGGTTGGCACGATTGCAATCAAATTAACTTAAGGGGGGATTCTACCTGATTAGGAGTGAAATTTGAAGTAGTTTTAAAAGGGAATTGTTAAGATTAAAATGGGTTGGGAACACTACGAGACAGTTGACCCCCTCAAAAAAGAGCTCCAGGTTGGTAGGGGACTGTTTGGTGTCCGTCTATTAATTCTTCCCTCAAATTTCAATTTTCCAAATCCATCAAATCTTCAACATTTCATATTTTCCCCAATTTAATCTATCCTTTAAGAAAAAATATCTCTTTCACAAAATGCCCAAAAATCACCCAAAAATTTACACAAACCCGCAAAACATTGGTGAATGTTCTTAAAGGAGAGATTTGGCGTTGCTTGAAACGTGAACGGGATATTGGCACAAAGGCCATTTTGAGCGACGTCAAAACAGCCTTCAGGTAAAATCTCGCCTTAATAGTTTTCGAAAGGGACGGACCATTAGAAATGTGATGAGGGGGGAGTGTGCATGGGAAGAAAAAATATTCATGCAAGGGAGGATGACTGAAACAAAAAAATGCGCAAAGACGAAATTCCAGCAGAGTGATGAATTACATTGTCGGGCTTACAAACTGTACCCATCTGACTCAAGTAGTTTAAGGCCTGGGTCAAAGGCTTTTACTGGTGAAAATAATCTATTAATTATATTTCTAAAGGTATAAATAGCAATGGAACCAAATTCAGCACACAGTTAGATTTTAACGTCCTGAAAATTTCAAAGTAGAATTGGTACTTCTGACAGGTCATGTGACATGTCACGTGAGGCTTAGCGGAAAATAGCTGTTATTTGAGGAATTGGTGGCGGTTTTTAGTAATATCATCCTGCAAACGCGCGTTTTAGATGCAAGGCAATTATTTTCATCCTCTCACGTTTGGAATGATCGTCCCTCTTTTCGCAGAAAAAAAAATATAGGGTGAAAGGGTCGTTATTTTCAACAAAATTCGACTTTTGATCATTTATATCTGCTAAAACGAAACGTAGCAAGGCAGATTACTGATCAATAGGATAAAAATTCGCCACCAATTCGCCGATTTACCAAATTTTAACAAAATGATCACGTAACATGTCACGTGGTCAAACTAATATGTTAAGGTAAGGCAGGACGTCGAGCTTTATAATCAGGGAAATGTTCAGCCTGTTAAAACAAATATAGCAAGAGATATGGCTGCCCAACCATAATTCTACTTTACATTCCTGACCCATGCCTTAAACTGACAGCTTTGGCAGCCACTTCAGTACTGCAGTTTTAATTTCTTGGTCCTGGTGGAATTCCCATTAACCTGGTTTCTCTACGATAAAGAAAACGGACATTTTTCCCTTTCAAGTCTGATACATTTCGAGTGTAGCAACCTCACCTTGGACACTGATAGCCAAACACCCTTGCAGAAAAACTCTTATGGATAACCATGGCTTTAAAGTGATTCTAAAAAAAGCATGTGCTACAAACAGCCCACATACCATGGTTTAAAAGCCTCGAAATATAGGAGTGATTTCACAAGTGACATATATAAATGACGGCTGTGAATGCAGAGGTGTATACCTATACACTTCTCCTAAGATGACCGCCAAGATCAACGATTGACAAACGTCGTAATCAGACACTCAATGAGGTGTTAACACAAATGTGTGTTTAATATGGGCTGTTTCATTATCATTGTTCAAGTCCAAACGATACATTTTATAAATGTTTCGGCTGAAAATCGTGGGAAACGCACCAAAAATTGCTTCAATTTTGCAAACTGTTTTCGGGGGGCATGAAACCCCCAGACCCCCTAGTGGAATAGGTCATGTGGCCCCATATTTGCCACTGGACGGTCACTCGCACAACCCTCGCTTAAACCTTGATTCGCTGCATGTTAAGAATGACATTTATTACCAGAGTAATGAAGCAATAAAGTTGATATCTCCCTAAACAACAAACCAAAAAGGCAATGCCGCGACCCCATTTTAGACAGTAGCACGTGGATGTGCCTGATACTTGGTTATCTTCCCCGTGTAAAACTTTGAAAGGAAAGCAAAACGACTGCGTGGAAGTTTAAAAATATTTAAAAATTATTTAAAGAGGTGGATTTAGTGCAATGCTCTGCTAGCTTCCAGAGAAATCGTTTGCGAATTGCACAAAACTGCGTGTCCGGGTTATTCAAGTGTCAGAATGTTTTGTCAACACGTAGCACACCATCAAAATTGATTTCTCTAAGACTACTATGAAAAGGAAACTCTTTCTTAATCTAGTATGCGCTATCATTTTTTAAAAATTGGCAAGTCTGGGATGCCATATTTTTATGAGTTTGATACGAATACTTTCGCACACAGTATCATGTTACTCGATTTACTCGGCATCAAATCAAGCGGTTTTTTTTGGGCATATTTGTTGTTTAAATAGAAGCATCGGAAAGAGATGGTATCGGTTAAAAGGTCCATTTTCGGATATCAAGTTGGATAAAAATCTCTCTATGAGCTCTCCTGATTTATTAACAACTGTAATTATTCGCGAAAAGAGTCTCCCGAACGGTCAAATGTTAGCTAGCGAACGAATGTTGTTGACATTGACCCCAACTGTTTACACTACCGGCTTCGGCGACGACTCAACTAAAATTAATATTAGAGAAATCTTATCAAAAGACACAAGTAAATAAAAGGAAAAAGGTGTTGAAAAAGTATGAAATAATCATAAAAGGCTGCTCATCTCTATGGGGATGAGACATTTTAAATACCAAGAATGCGTGATGCGTGACGAAACGGTCGCGGCAACAACAACAACAACAACAATCTTTATTATTTTACACCTTTTCTTACAATTAGCATTACATTTTTAAAGGAATTTAGATCTATAAAGAGGGAGAAAGAAAATAGTTAAACATTACCGATTAAAGGTGTCTAGGGGCTAAGTAAACTTAAGTTTTCTAGTTAGCCCCTAGCTAGGGAAAGTTATTTTTTTTTTTTTTTTTTTTTTTTTTAACAATCAACAATCTTTATTATTTTACACCTTTTCAAAGGCGGCGACGATCAGCAGTCGTCAGTCAAAAGAAACGTGAGGCTTGAGAGATTTCCGAATATTTTGGCGTAAAATAAGTCTCATCGAGTTCTCCGAGCGTTAAAACTCAATAAATGTAATCAGGTAATGTCAAAAGGTTCGCAGAGAAACATAAAACCGCATTTTAGTCAACGGATGAGATTCGTCATTTCCACACAAAATGTTGAAATTTCCGCTACTTTGTCGAATATTTTGCGTATCAAAATTATGAGTGCCCACAACTTTTAATACAGGTAATTGTAGCTTAGGCTTAGTACATTACGCTGATAACAGTCATCATTCATGAAGACGTCCCACTTTTGAAAAAAATCTGTTTGTTTGGAGACTATGTCAGCAAAGATGGCAAAGACGTCTTTAAGAGGATCGCGTTAAGACGTCATAACTTTGCTTGCGTTTAAGATAAGCAGATAGTTTTTAGTTGTTTGGAAAGCAGAAAGAATTGTGCAGTAATTCTGAAAAAATTAGGTTGCTTCATCGAATGTGCGAAGTTTGAGCAAGCATAGCGTAACCCCCAATTTTTAAGGTTTCAATTTCCGGTTTTTGTGATTTTCGGGGTGCCTACAAAAAAAAATTCCTCAAAAACTTAAAATAGCGAATCTATCGAAATAAAGGCCATTTTCTTTCATTGCATATGTTGGTTGACTTCTGTAGAAAAAATGAAGGCAATCCATTTCCCACCAGAATTTGAGTGGTCGATTCTTACACGGACACGCTCTTCAGTTGTTGTTATTACTATTATTATTATTATTATTATTATTATTATTATTATTATTATTATTATTATTATTATTATTATTATTATTATTATTATTATTATTATTATTATTAATTCAAAATACATTTTCCTAGTAACCAATAGGAATATCGAAACAGCTTCCAACAGATCACTTATCTATCATCGGCTGACTGGCACGGGCAATTTGTTTGGTCGGCAGGTGATTCAGGTCATCAAACATTGTCGGTTTTGCGTTTGAAGCCTTGTATGCGTTAACTATTGGATCAAATCTTGTTTCATGTGATTCTACTGCATTTTATCAACTTTAGGCCATATTTATGTTTTTCTTAATTGTATTTTTTAAGCGAAGCGAGCGCGAATGATTTCCTGAAAGACACCAATGAGGGTGTTTGCGCTTGTTTTGGATAGATTTCCCAAATTCACAAAGATACCTATGTTTTGGAAAATTGGTTCAGGTGACTTAATCCTTGCCTCCTGGATTTTTTGGCCAGAAACCCATTTCTTGGACATTTTGGGGATTTTCAGGCTGGATTTTGACGAAATTAGCTTTAATCTAGTCAAAAAGACATTTCCGACATGGCAACTTGTCTTTCTTTCCACTAGCATCCCATCTTACGACATTTTGGCTCGGGCGCGCGCAGAAATCAAAATTTTCAACTTCGTCTTTAGATTAGGCTTTTCGATTTTTGTATTTTTTTGTCTTTCCGTTTTCTCCTTTTCTTTCCTTTTTCCTGCAGTGATTGACTTTCTACTGGGCTTGCTTGCAGTTAAAAAACTTTTAGCAAAGCGTTATCGAAACGGGCAAGGCTTACTATAAAGTACCCACGTGTAGTAGTGGCAGGGAACTTTGCTCTAAGTTTTTTACTCAGTTTTTTGGAGCATTTTTGTGCACATCTCAGGCTTCAATCACTCTGATTTGGGTATTACTGGAAAGACCTTTTCCTCTCGGAGCAGTTAAGTATAGATGATGCCAATTTTGGTCAAAACTGATGACGCCAGAAGTGGAAGAGAGGCCAAGGCTCGTCACAGGCGGTTACTACCCGCACAGGAGTCAAAGAGTTAAAGTATCAGCTAGCAAGGCTCGTTAACGGAAATTTAGATACCCGGAAAACTTGGCAAAACGAAATTTTAATTTCTCGGTCTTTCTGTTCTTCTCTTGGATGATTCAACGCTCTTTCGATGAGGTACCTTCACTTTGCGTCGATTTCCATGCCTCAGCTTTAAAATTATATTGCAAAGGCCCGGATCGAGATACAATAAGAACTTATAGATTGACCCAAAGGGAAAAAAATGGGTTGTCTTCCCAGGGCCCTCACGTGACACGTTCTCCTCCAATCAGAAAACGTATTTGAGTAAGGCGGTGTAACAAAAAGCTTTGTAGATCACCGAAGTACAGGGTAGTGAGGCCCTGTTAGGGCTTTTAGGAAAAAGGGATAACTGGCAAAATAATTTTAGGGATAAGGGATAACTGAATAAATAATTATAGAGATTAGGGATAACTGAGATAATTTTAGGGATAACAAAAAATAGCCTTGATCTTTCAATTGTCACTCGTGTAGACATTTTTGCCGAGGACCTGCATCACCAGCGACTGGTAACGAACCGTAATGGGTCACTTATCGGTCTCAATTCAAGAAAGGTGGGTCAGATGTCCAAGATTTGCACCTAGCCTCTTTTATTCGGTCAACCACCGACCTCATGGCGCGCATGTGACATGGACATCACATAGTCAGTCATAACTGAGACCCCAAAGAGGAGGGGGGGGGGGGGCACTTGGCATGGTTAGACCGCCCAGTTAGACTGCTTGTATGTCAACCGTTATCACTCACAGGGTTCTCAGTAGAACAGCAGAATTCTACTGGCTGTAAAATTTATTGAATTTTATAAAAATTTACACTCATGACGATAATTACAGACTCAGAAGTTTCAAGAAGAAATTAGTATTTAAGAGTGACTTTCTGAGATTGTCGAGAATCGGAAGACACCGGCGAAAAATCGATTTTTCTTTTATTTCGCCAAAACATACCTTTGGGTGAACTTATTCAAGGAAAAATAGTTTAAAGTTCCAACGATTTATTTTGCGGCCAAAATTTAAGAAAGTTCGTAATTTGCATATAATGGCTGTTTTCGCAACTTAAAATCTTCAAATTTCACGCTTCTTTACGAAAACATCAGGGGCGTAAAAAAAATCCTATGAAAACGAAACTTGGCACAGTTGTTATTTTATTCTTATACTTTAAAATCGTGTAGTAAGTTACTTGAAGTTTTGTTTACAGCTTTTTAACGAAGGGTATTTGTACAGCCGCTATTGGTGTCACTTGGCAAGGAACAAATAAGGGCCAACTTCGACTAGGATAAATGGCCACTGGTATATATCATATGGTCAAAATATTTATATTTTAGGAAACCTTGGTTATTGGTTTTTTCAGCAGAAAAGTTATAGCTCTGGGAATGAAAATGTTCCCCGTCAGTAAAATAAAATGTTACAGCATGTAAGCGAGTTCAACTTTATGCAAATCACGAGGTTGCTCTTTGGAAGTCAACGGTTTAAAACAGGAAAAAACGACTCACCGTCATTTACGCTCCTTCTGCCGCTATAGAAATTATTTTAACTTCCCAGTGTCCTTTTGAGTTATTCTTAAAATATTTCCAGTAACACAGCGAGCATAAACGGCCATAAAATTCGACAAGGTCGACAATGTTTACATTTGCTGTCGCACACGCAGGTGTGGATCTTTTCATCGTATTGCTTAGTCGAGAGTCCTTTAAAAATATGAGAATACACACTTCGAAAGGAAGCAAATCAGTCTCTCATATATGTATAGTTCATGTCCACTTATGGGTAAATAAGTCAGTCCCCTTTCACTGAATAAACAAGTCGAATGACCTTTGCGGTGTGAGAGGTCACATGTTAATGCCGTTATGCTACTTTCTCCCGGTTCAACATTACAAGGGTAACGCCGTAATTCACAAGGTTAAAAAAAAGGTAAAAGTCTGCATGCGAGCCAACTGTGGGCCACCAGGCCGGAGCTTATCCCGGTTTCTGTAGCATGAAGCGACTGCGAGTATTTCTACTCTCCCCTGGATGGGATGCTAGTCCATCGCAGGGTTACCCCAGGCATTAAATTCGCCGGTACCCATTTATACACCTGAGTGGAGAGAGGCACCTCGAGAGTACTCATTTCACATGGCATTTGGTTTTATTTAAAATGGTCTCAAGTATATTTTATTTAGGAAGCAAAAACAACAAATGGTTAAATCACGAAATTAAGGCTGCACAACACAGTTTTTTCTCTTTCACAAGATGAAGAAATCTGCAAGCATTGGCGCATTTTCAAATGAAAGCCGGGGCGGATCCAGACCTTGAGCTAAAAGGGGGAGAGGGAGGGGAGGTTGATTTACTTGCCCTGCTGCTATAAGACTCCAAATACACTCTTTTCTTTATAAGAATATATTTCATAAGAATATCGAGGCTGAAACTTGCGAAATTTTAAGAATATATTAAGAATAAAGCCGAGGCTGAGACTTTGAAAAGGATAGATATAATTCTGTGTTGAAACATCTGTAAATACAATACAATACATTTCCTATCCCGGGCATATTATAGGAGACATTTCTTCTCATTGAATTACTGTAAAACCTTACAATCACATCTCTTGAGTATTAAGTTTGATAACTGCTTGCGTCGTTTAACGCATCAAAAAGAAAGTTTTAGACATATATTATTAACTTGTTGAAGTTGCACTCTCAATAGTTTTCTAATTTTCTTTTTAATACAAATCAAACACATTTATTTCCTTATTAAGTTATTGAAATATCTGTCAAGAGCAGCATTGCAAGATATGCTGTAAACAGTAAATTAAAAATTTTGTGTAAAAAAGTAAACAAACGTTTATTACATGATCTTCGGTCAATGCTAATATGGCTTTTTCAAGCATGTCCAGGTATAGATACTTTTACTTCGGCTTGGGTGGCACTTGTTATTCCCTTTTTCCTTTACCTACT
>JAHPZR010014633.1:5000-12253 GCA_019787425.1 Platygyra sinensis | reverse complement strand
TCTCATGCGTCTGTACTTGTATGATCATGAATTCGTCTAACTTGCCGGTCAAAGTAACTGTAGATCCGCGGACTACTTTGACAATGTTATGACGAAATTCATTGTCTATGACAGGACAGACGCATGAAAAACTGACGTCTATTCGTTTTTTACGATAGCAAACTGTCGAATTGTCCGCTCTGGATCGTTGCTGCATCGCATAAATTATAAATTCATGTGTCTGTCCGCTTATTGACGATAAAAACAACCAATGAGCGCGCGATAATTTGTGCTGTTATCGTAAAATACCCTATTTATATTAGCCAATGAATTACAGGATATGTATAAGGCAACAAATTACCTCCTGCAATATTTCCGCTCAAAACCTCATGAGGATGAACATCCTAAGAGGTATCTAAAAGGTACGACAAGCAATCCCGTCCTTTTTAGTTGGGAGTCCCTCGCCAGGTCAAAACCATTATCTCTTTAATGCTTAATTTATTTTTTGCCTCGTTATTATGCTCAAAGCAATGACGGCATATGTGTCCCTTTGCGGCGCAATTAGATATTCGTTGTCGATTTCTATTTGAGTTTAGAATCAATTCTTGCATGAATTGCCACCACACGTAGTCGTAAGTGTGAAGCCTTCCGAAATATACTCTGTTGTAGATAGATTTGGTCAGGGAAGGACTTGAACCCCAACCTTCGGATTTCAAGTCCAGCGCCTTTGCCACTCTGCTGCCGTCATTCTGTAGTTAATCAAACTTTTCTCGAAGTTCCTTCTCTGATGTTGTTGGTGATAGTTTTCGTTGTTTCAGTCCTAATGAAAGAGTTGCCATGACGATACATATTGATGTCCTGTTGAAATTTCGTGATTTTGAGAAACAACAGAGAGCTGATCGCTACCCACGGTGCCTTTTGGCATTGTCGCGGAACAATTTATGATTTAAAAATGAAAACCTCAAAATGCAACATTCGTTTCTTACTGAACAAGTGTGCCAAAATCGCTCACTTCCAAACTGATAGTCGAGGGAAATGAACATTCCGGGTACCAGGTGCCGGTTGCGAAACAGATGTAAAAGTGCCGCAACCGGTTATAAGGATGCAGCTTCCAATACGACGGTGCACGCATTACAAAGCTAAGCGTAACAATGTATACAATAGAGTCATAAGAAAGAGACACTTAATATTGCTCTAGAATTTTTGAAAAAGAATTGCATGGACTACCGCACAAAAACCATTTGCTTGACATACTTCGCTTCACTGCACGGCTCAAAGAATAGTCGAGAAATCCAATTGTTTATTGCGAAGCCTGTTAGTATTACGACGAGTGAATGGACTACCTGTTGCTGGTGAAATCAGTAGTACTACATGCTGAGAAACTGCGGATAGCCCCACTATATCAGTGTTACTTTAAAGACAACACCTTGGCTTAGCAACTGAGTGCTAACAAACAAAAACAGACCGATGGAAAACAGGACAAAGGAACTAACAAGAGCTCATGGCGTACACACGGCTCTAAAAATCAAAGATAGTAAAACTGGAAAAGTGATTTTGAAAGACAACGTCTTCGAAGACTCTAAACTGGAGAGTGAAATTAATCACCTGAGACTCTGGCAAAAGAAAGAAGAAAGTCGGCTGCGATGGGAGAAGGAACATGCTATCAGAGACATAAGAACAATGCGGCGAGTTGAATCTAGCCCTGAAATATTAAACTTGCCTCGAATTGAAGGAGGAGGATTAAGACAAAATCTGAGAGCGACTAGACATGACAATAAGCGTTTCGTTAGCATGGGTGATTCTTTAGACCCTTCTCCAGAACAAAGCCGTCGCACTATGCGTCTACCAAGAGTTGTATCAGCTTACCTATCTAATGACGTTAACCATACATCAGAGACAACTACATTGCCAGCTTTGTTATCGCCATGTTTGATAAGGAAATCTAAAGTTGAAGATTCTACAAACGATCCCAGATTCAAAAAGCTTTTGCAGAACTTGGTTCCGAAGCCTTTAGTGAAGAAGACAATGTCTAATGACTTATAACTCGACGACAACTGGAATGGAGACTATATAAATTTTCTCTGCAATCTGTACGATTAATGAACTGTGACAATAAAGTGACATTCAGAAAAAACCGACTAACTCAGGTGCAAATGGTTAACTTAATTCTCTCCAAGAAGCTGCCCAGAAAGCGGTACTATTTAGCGGTAATAACAGAACTGATGCCGCCAAGTACATGAATTCGTTCTTGAATTGATTCTGGTGACTGAAAACTTATTAACTCAAATTAGCATTTTCAGAGTGAATCAGTGGTAAGAGCAACAACAAGTTGAAAAGATCTAGAATAAATAAATAACTTAAGGTGTCAAAGTTTTTTTTAAACGAAAATCCGAAAGTAACGACCACGTTACTTTGCTTTCGGAGAAAAAGAATAGTTGCATAACCTTGGTGCAGCTGGGCTCTTTTATCGAATTAGACTAAGAGTAGTCCCTCTTTCGCTTAGTCCGTTGAGCGAGACGCGAAAGAAAACTGCAAGAGAAAAAAAGAGGCCGCGCATCTCGCCACCAGGATCTCGCGCGGCCATTTTTTTCTCGCGGGTTTCTTTCGCGTTTTGCAAGACGGACTAAGCGAAAGAGGGACTACTCGTAGTCTATTTTCGAATATAAAAGGGAAATTCCTATAAAGGGTCCAAAATTTTCCAAAACATGATATGTTATTCTTTGTTTCAGTGTTTTAAAATTTATGTTGCTGCCACCCCGGGGCTGCCACACAAGTGAGCTCTTCATGTGTATACTGTGTGGCCAGTGGTAACCTGCGATCAGGCGTCCCTTACATTTTTTGTCGCGGCGGGAAGGTACGCCTGATACAATTACTTGACTATTTGTCTGTTGCTAGTCCAGAATCTGGACTTTTCTCTGATTGGTCAAGAAACAAAAAGGTACTTAGAACTGAACCATGATTGGTTACCTTTGTGGCGGTGTGATTTCCGGTAAAAGAAATCCCGCATGCTGATGAATTCCATCATGACGTCCGATGAGGCGAGCGAAGAGAGAGAGTTTTTGTCAGGTTTAAATGCTTCTCTTCAGAGTTTTGTTCACAAAACTCTCAATGATGAACAAATAGAATACATTCATAGAATCGTATGCCATGGGAGAGATGTTTTGGCGGTGCTACCGACGGGATTAGGCAAGAGCGCTATATATGTATTTAATACACCACCGTTTTCGATACGCGACTTTGGAAAACAAAACACCTGCGGAAACGTTTCCAAAATTTCTGTCACTCATACATGCTATCGACAGATCGGATCGAAATCCACTAATCACAGCCCGCTAGCATGACGTAAAGAAGGTCAGAAGGTCACACTAATGGCTGTGATTGGTGGATTTCGATCCGATCTGTCGACAACACGAAAGACTTCCGGTAATTCTGCTTGGTTATCCGGAATGAATGATTAATTAGGGGGCGGCAGACATTTAGTCAAGTAATTGTATCAGGCGTACCTTCCCGCCGCGACAAAAAATATAAGGGACGCCTGATCGCAGGTTAGGCCAGTGATCGACAGGAAAGCTAGTTAGAAACTACAGAAGAGGTATCTGAGTGGTAAATTTTCGGAAATTCTAGGAAAATGTTCGGGAACGTTCGTCTGGCCTTCGGAACAATTTTGGAAGATCTTCAGCAATTTTTGGAAAGTGGTCGGAAATCTTTGGAAAATCATCAAAAAACGCCGTCATCAGTATGATTATATAATAATAAAAAAAACATTACACGTTAGCTCGAAGATATGAATTTTATGTCCTCGTGACAAGAACAATACCTCGCTCGTTCGCTGCGCTCACTCGTGAGATATTGTTCTTGCCACTCAAACATAAAATTCATGTCTTCTCGCCACGGCATAATATCCTCTATCTGCTTCATGAAGCACAGCTACGTTACTTTGCTGTATCAATATAATATATCTAATGTATGTACCCGATGGGCTAGTCGCGTTTTTTAATTTTAATTTAAAGAAACGTTTCTTCAGTACGCTCACTTCCTGTTGAAAATGATACAGAGGTTTCATTGTTGATTTGAAGTTAGTAAGTTTCTGTTGCTTCATGAGCATTCTACTGTTTTGATTCTTAATGGAGGCAGTCACGGGACTTTGAAGTAAAATTTTGCCAAAAGATTGCTGGTTTTGGGGTAAGGGTAGGTAAAGTCCGCATATGAGCCAAGTGGCCCATCAGGCCGGAGCTTATCCCGGTTTCCTTAGCACGAAGCGACCGAGAGTATTTCTACTCCCCCCTGGATGGGATGCCAGTCCATCGCAGGGTTACCCCCCAGCATTAAATTCGCCGGTACCCATTTATACTCCTGGGTGGATAGAGACACTGTGAGAGTAAAGCCAGTCTTGCCTAAGAACACAACACAATGTCCCCGGCCAGGGTTCGAACCCGGAGCGCTCGCTCCGAAGACAAGCGCACTAACCATGAGGCCACCTCGCCTCCCACTGCTGGTTTTGGCAAGAAAGAAAACGCTAAATCAAAGTTAAAATCAATTTACCTTCTAAATGTGCGATCGTCTTTTCTCTTCTTTCTTTTCCCCATTGAATAAAAACGAAACCTATCTGAAAAGTTTACTCTTACGATCCAAAAATTATACCTATAACAACTCGCGCTCAGTCTAAAGCAACCCAGCGTGTTCATATGGCATCAATGTCATGCAGCGCGAGTTAAATAATAAAATCCCGGCAAGCTATTTTTAAGACAGATTAACATTAGCCTGTTTCAGGCTCTCGGTAGTTGGGGACAAGCAAAAACGAGCGAGGGAGGACTAAGGCGAGGAGCCTTAGTCCTTCCTCATTTTTTCTCTCGCGCTCTCCCTTTTTTCCCTCCCAACTTCCGAGAGCCTGGAACAGGCTAGATTAACATAAGCGTGACTAACCAGTGCTCTCTGGTTCCGATCTCCGGTCATCTCTCGTCCCTATCAGTTAGCTAGTCCAAATACCAAGAATTACTTATTAAATTGACCATAAAATTTCAAACAACCTAAAAAAACCCTGTTAAGATGAGCGTCGTGAATTCTTTTTGTTATACAAAACACCTCCAGCTGATCCTTGATCCAATAAAAAACCATCGCTGATCCCGATCCCGGGGGTTGATCGATCCCGGCGGATCCCACCTTTTTTTTAGGCCTATGATCCCTGATCCCATATACCTCGTTACGACCCTGTTTTAACGCTTTTTTCACTGTTTGAACAGCCTAGTTCGAAGGTAAAGTACTCAATCATAAAAGTCCGTTCGAAGATAACTGTTTTTGTCATTTGTTCAGAAAATTTGAACGATTTCAACACCTGTCGTAAACGGTAGTCATATTTTATTGACCGGTCCGAACAGCCGCAGATAAGAAAGATTTGTATCTACTAAGCTGAGCTGTTCAAAATGCATGTATTTTAGTAGAATTGAAAGCTGTGTATTTTCGGACTTATCACATTGTACGAACACCCTACTCTATTTAATCTTTAATCATTAGCGATCCTCCCCTCGCACGCAACTCGCACTTCGCGCTCGCGTCACCTCTGTTCATCCGAAATACGCATAAAATCACGCCTGTTCTGCAGGCTAAGGAGTACCTAGCCTGCAGGACAGGCGTAATTTTTTGCGTATTTCAGGGTAACAGAGACGAAAGCGAGGCGAGCGCGAGAGCGTGAGTTGCGTCAACTTCGTTCCCAGGGTCTCTCAGGGCGGTTAGATGAGAGACCCTGGGAACAAGGTTGGATCACTTACAGTGATTTGAATCAACAACAGATCGATTCGTGCTAAAATTGTTCGGTGAATTTAACTGGAAATACGGCCCAATAGGACTCATCTGCTCCCTGTAGCTCTTCGTGTATTTCCGAAGTTGCCTCCTTGGTCAAAAATAAGACACAAACAGCAGTGATAAACATATTGAACTTGTTCATTTTGACTTGACGTTTCGTATGTACTCTACATACATTTTCAAAAGTAACCGTTGAAATTTAAAACAGCTATTTATATATAACAAAGCGGGTGAGGGGACTGGAACCTAGATTAAGCAAATACTTAACAGTAAAATATAAAATATATATATATAAAATAACAGATTAATAAAGCATCAGCTTTTCACTTCCGACGTTGACGTTGAAAGCTGGTTGAAGTTCTTGAATAAATAACGTCTCTTTTATCTTACAATGATAGTCTGTTTTGCCCTTCGCTAAAATATCAAAATGATCCCACTTGATGTTATGTCCAGTGGCCTTGACGTGGTCAGCAATGGCTGAAGCATTGTCATTTTTAGCGAGGGCCTTAAAGTGTTCGGTTTTTCTATCGTGAAGCCGTCGTTTAGTTTTGCCGATGTAAAAACCATTACAATCCCAGCAATTTGCTCTGTAAATAACTCTGGACTGTTGTGAACGATTAATACGGTCCTTGTAAGGAAAGAAAGATTTTATACATCGAGTGCTCTGAAAAACAATCTTAAGGTTAACACAAGAGTAGAATTTGTACACACAAGATTTCAGGCGTTTAGCGACTTGGTTGCTTTGCAAACCCAAGTAGGGAAGTAGGACAATGACATCTTTCTTGGGAACAGTAGACACAGGGTTGCTATGCTGGTGTTGTCTGTTTTTGTTCAAAACATCGTTGATGTGATAGTTGATTATGCCTTGTGGGTAGCCGTTCTGAAGAAGGAGTTTTCGAAGATCATTGAGGGCAGATTGTAGCAAGGAGCCAGATGAACAAAGACGGTAGTAGCGATAAGCGAGGGAGCGGATGAGGTTTATTTTGTACTTCCGTGGAGTGAAGGAATCCCATTTCGTGTAGAGACCTGTGAAAGTTTTCTTTCGGTAGATGGATGTCATGAAAGTGTTGTTTTGATTACGTGTGACAAGAATGTCCAAAAACGGAATTGCATTGTTCTGTTCAAATTCAATGGTAAATTTAATATTGTTATGACAACTGTTCAAATAGTGCAAAAACTCATTTGCTCTGTCTTTGTTGTGAAACATGGTGAACGTGTCATCCACGTACCGATTCCAAAATAAAGGACTAACCTTGGCGTTCATCAACCACTTTTCCTCAAAATCACACATAAAAATGTTGGCTAAGACAGGGCCCAATGGCGAACCCATGGCAACACCATCAATTTGGTCGTAGTATTTCCCGTCAAAAAGAAAGTGGCTCTTCTTGGTGGCAAATTCTAATAGCTTGCGTAAAACAACCCTGGGCAAAGCCGGAGGATCAGCAAGAGAATATAATTTATCTAGACAAATGTTT
>JAHPZR010014631.1:42500-43827 GCA_019787425.1 Platygyra sinensis | reverse complement strand
TGAAACTTCTAGTGACTGTGAGAAATGTTACAGTTCATTTATGATCTCTATGGAAAGTAGATATAGAAACCTGTGTTTGAGGAAAAAAACAGTAAATTATTCCGGTTGAATTGAAAATTTTGGAAACCATTGAAAGGCTCTTCGGTAAACCAGAATCTTACGAGTGTGCCACATGACTGGAATAAACAGAAGGTATAAAAAACTAAAATACAATAGCGCGACGATATGAACAATACTAAAATTGACGAGTTACTTGAAGATATATTTACAAATCGCAGAGATGTCTGGGACTTAACATATGGGATACTTCTACGAAAAACTGAAAAAACTTCACGGCTGACACAATACTGAAGCTTAGATAAAATTAAACAAGGCTTACCTTGCGGTGTTGTCGTTTGTTTTCCTGGGTCGATCTTCCATATTGTAGGAATTGAGCCAAGAATAAGCCGACAACGACAACCTTCTATATAAAACGCTTTTGAAAAACATTCCTCCGCGAAATGGACTGACACCCGCCACAAACTTTACGCTTGGGTTGAAGTTCGCGCGGTGAGTGTGCACGAATCTCAACCACTTATCTCGCTCAATTTTTAATCGTAGGACTTAAATGAGCGGAAATCACCTGCATTCATATCTGATCTATTGCTGCATCCGTGTACTACACATCGATCGGGCACGATTCGATTCGAATAGAGCACTAGATTCACGTTGCGAAGCCAGTTAACTGCGAACTACATAGAGATGTTATAACAAAATCTAGTTGGTTAGGAGTATGACGTCACAAAGCAGCAAGGCCTTATGGGGTTGCAGGAACATGATTTGATAATGGCGGACGAAAAATTCTCGGAAAAAACCGAGAGAGAAGAGGAAAACAGATTCTCAGCCCAGCTCTTCAAAGACAACATCCGTGGTGAAGAGTGACTTCATTGAAAGCATGGTAATCCATCTAAGTGTTCACAGATTGCTCATCTACAAGTGACTCGGAGGAGGACCAAAGCCCTGCTCAAAAAGTCCCACAAGGCATGAGTGCCATGGACAATGAGTCCAAGGACCAGAAACAAAAAGTTTTACACTCTACGGTCGAATCATGGACAATATTTAATTCTGTTTATCATTTAGAGCCTCTGTAGTGCAGTAGGAAGGCTTACGTGAATCCCTGACAGGAGAATTCACCCTAATTGCTGCAGGTATTTATGTTTTGTGTTGCATGTTGTATTAGTTTGTTTCTGTCAATTTTTCGATTGCTTTAAGTTTTCTCTCGCTAGCTCTAAATTTGGATGCTTATCGTTTCAATTGTCTACTATGAAATCTGTTGACTGGAAATTGC
>JAHPZR010014631.1:20000-37500 GCA_019787425.1 Platygyra sinensis | reverse complement strand
CCATCTTCTACTTCTTGTTCTGTAGGTTTCATCAACTTGTTAACAGCTGACGAAGAGAAACCGGCAGAATCTGTTGAGTATGTCAGAAGATTGATCAGATTTTCACGTGCATCCCCAGATTCGGTAAAGAAACAGAGTCTTCTCAAATTCTCCCAATATTTCAACAGATGACATGCATTATAGCCCTTGTCTGGAGTTGGCCAAATGCAATAAATCAACAACTGCTTCTCTACAGTCCCCAAGCCAGTATAGTTGTGAATGCACACGCCCTTTGCTATTTGGTGATTGTTAAGCAGGTCGTCTACCAGCCTCTTAAGAGCATCGTAGTCATGTTTGTCACCCTTCGATGCATCTCAGCAAGGAATTTTCAAGACTTCATCACTCCACTTCTGTACGTCTGCATTCCACACTTTGCCTAAAATGACCACCTCTCCAGAATTTGTCAAACGTGGCTGGAGGTAATGCAGACTTCTTGCACCATCACTTGCTTCATTTACCGGAAAGCCTGGGTAATGCTGCGCTGCGGTACAAATAACTTTGTGATTGATGCCCACATCCAGTCATTCTTGTTCACCAAGTTTCATTGCTGTTGTTCCACCAGTAAGGCCAAATATGTCAGCTAGCAGCGAATAGTTTGTGGATCCCAGCTCGTTTTTAAACAAACTGCTGATTCTTTGATCAATGCCAAGTAATGATTGTTCTTTTTCTTTAACAACTTAAATGTGAGATTCTGTAGCACCATCAGCTGAACAGGCTTTGTCTTGGAGATTCCCATTTTGAATAACCGCATTAGATCGATAATGAGTTTCTCCTCGTCGCAACTCGGGTACGAGTCCTTTAAACATTTCTCCCATTCACCTCGAGACAGCTTCACTCGAGTCAGTTCTTTGACATGCCTTTCTGCTTCTTCTCTACCTTTTGATTCTGCTTTAAGTGCGTTCTTCAGTTCTAGTGTCTTGGCATAACGTTGGTTAAACCCGCAAACTCCGATCCTGTCTTTCACTCCACCTAGGCTTCCTTTATCTCTATGCCTCAGAACGTCTATTAAGTCCCTTCCTTGCTTAGCACAGTTCATGCATGTGAAAGGACTCTCGCCGCTTGACTGTGCTTCTCCTGTACAAGGTGGATCAATACTCTTTATGCAGCCGCTGATTTATTACTGTTTCCATAGACATTAATGGTACATTCCATTGGGATGTAGACTGACCGGTAGCTGCTGTTGTCCTTTTCAATTATTTGTCTGGCATCTATAGGATGTTTCTTGCTCCAATGTTTGTACTCATTACATCTGTCGTGCCCTTCAATCGAAGTGTAGCATCTTATAGCTCCTGATCGTAATTGCTGTAAGAAAAGTGATTTTGCTGTCCAGCATCTACTTTGTCGGTCTTCTGCAAAATGTTTAACTACCTCTGGATCCCAGAAATGGTGGCACTTAACTTTACCGGTCTTTACCTGCTGCAGAAGATCTGGAGGTCCTTCCCGGTTTAAAGGAAGGAAGAATTTGTTGATTGATTGCTGACTACTTGATGCCATTTTTGTCGCAGATGAAGATGATGGCTCTTGAGCTTTTGGAGATGAAGAACTGTCCTCTTCAGCCTTAAAGAAAGCATTGGCCTGTTTGTGGCATTCTGAGGAAGCATGTTCTCCAACTTGGACAAGGCCTGAAAACTTTAATATCGCTGTGTCTGCCAATATTTTGTGAATCGTTGCTTGCTTCCCGCATCGTAAATGTGCGTGAGGTTGGCCATTCTCTATGGCCCACTTTTGGAAAGGTATACAGACCTCACAAAGAAAGATACCCTTGTCCATTTGGCTAAATTGGGGAAATTTGTCTCCTACAAACGTAGAAGGGATCCTTTTTCCACCTAATTTACCAACCTCAATGGGTGGAAATGATGCTGCTACGAGAGCTCTCAGCTTGCAATTCTGTAGAGACGTGGTCGTGCCACAGTGCTTCTGTATGGCAAGTCATTCACCTTGCATGGAACCACTTGTTTGGAAAATTCGATCCAAATAGCTTTTAAAACTGTTCGGCTTACCTGGAAAATGTGAAGGTATGAAATTCTTCAATTTCTTGTGATGACGACGGAATAAAGTCACTTGTGCCAAGATGTCTTTGTCACAAGCCTGGACACCCTGGGATGACAAAGTAGTCAAGTCAATGTTGTCGATATTATTTGTATCAATGACGTCTTGATCTGTGTTGTCTATAGTTTCCTCGTCGAGGTAATTGGTGGTCAACTCATCCTCGTAGACTGAATCATTATCAGTAGGTACAGCTGATATGGCATTGGTTTCAGTGTCTGAACCAATGCCAACCTCTTCATTACTGATGGGTTCTTGAACTGCATCATGCGTGATACGAGCTGCACTACCAAGCTGCCTTTCATTCATACAATCGGAGCTGTTGCCATCGGTCATATCACTGCCAGAACTCATCCAATCGTCAGCTCTAACAGTTTCTTCTTTAATCCCCACATGCTGCACCTCCTCTTTGTTAGTTTTTCCACGCTTTGGGGGTAGTTTATTGTCCCTATGAGAAAACTCTTTAAATCGGAGGCCAACAAAGCTCTTCCTCTTTCTTCTAGATGACACCGCCTTGAAAGGACCTTGTCCAGCAACGCGGTTTCCAAATATTGTCTTTCCGTCATGTCCAAGTGAGGAAACTTTGCGAAAGACGTCCAAGAATCTTCTTTACTCACGCTATCGGTTGGAGATGCAGGCAACAAGTTCGAACTCGCCAGCTCTTGACATTTTCAACAATCTGACAAGTACTGTCGACAGTGTCCACTCTACATTTTATCACTAAACCGCAGTATCCAAATTTACGGCTTCTACTTCCTACTGTTTCAAGGACCTTTCCCAGCATACTTAGAAATACATCTCTTTGGGGTTTCAATGAAGGCACACTATCTCCAAATCACTCCCATAGCTCATTACCTGTGACAATCCTTTCAATGTCAGGTGTCCTCTCTATATTTTCCGACACCCATGTCTCCAAAAATGCACGCGTAAACTCCATCTGGGAAGAAAAACAGCAACGAGCATAAATAGAGGTTATTACAAAAAATAAACAATATAACTACATATTTGTCCAATGCGAATGGTTACTTGAAATGAGATAAGATAGTCGACTGCTTTGGTTTCCCTGTGTACTTTAATAAGAATCCAAAGCAAGGACAAATTGAATATACAAGTATCGAAATTCAGTTATTTTGTCATTCACTAGATGTAAGATCGGAAACAAGGATGCAAGCCAAAGCTCACAAATAACAAGTCTGCAAGCAAAGGTATAGCAGGACAAAAGAACTGAAAAGAAATGTCTAGTTTTATCTGACAGATGTCAGAATATTGATAAAATGCAATGCAATTGAATATACGAGTATCGAAGTTCAATTATTTTGTCGTTCACTAGATGTAAGATCGCAAACAAGGATGCAAGCCGAAGCTCACAATGAACAAGTCTGCAAGCAAAGGTATAGCAAGGACAAAATAATTAAAAAAGATACTATAGCAAAAGTACATGACAATGTGATACAAGAGTTGAAAGTGCGATACTACCAGTATTACAAGTAGTCGCTCGAAACACGAAAACTCTTTTTTTAACATGGGTGTTTAAGGCTGATCTTACTAAAACATGAAAACGTGATCGGTCGAGACGCTTCACTGAGAAGGTTAAGAGGAATAAAAAGTGGTCGTTTCTACTGAACGAAATTATGTGTTCATTTGATAGTTAGGACACAAGTGGTATGCAGTTCTAACACGTGACTGTTTTACAATCGAAATTCTCCTTGTGGTTGACGAGTTCTGCATTGGAGATGCAGCTTACCATGAGGTCACAATGTGCACTGGAGGGGAGGATTTGCCACAGTCTCGCTTAATCAAACAATGTAAAGATGACCTGACAACAAGCTGTGTCACATGGTGCAAAGATGTCAAAGCAGACAGGTTTTATTACAATTTCATTTCCTGTCCTTTAACAATCATGAAGATCCCATGTCTTCAAGAGGGAAATGATATTTCAATAATGCCAAAAAAATAATACATTAATTAAAATTTTAAAAAATGGCCAAAACATGAAGACTTTACCACTAATTGCATTGATTACCCTGATAACAGATAGTAATGCAGTGGCAGTTATCAAAGGACAAGAATACTAAGAGGTGTTGCAATCTACCTGATGCGCTATCTTTCAACAAGTCAACAATGTCATTGACAGAGGAAAGGTGTCAGTTGAAAGAAAAGATGTTCCAGAAGATGTATTTCTTGGGGGAGATTATAAGGTATACAGACCATAATAATTATTAATTGTTAATGGCACAACTAAAGTTAGCATATTATAGAAAAGATATCCAATTTGGATAATGACACCCTTCAGTAATTTGTTTAAAGTGCCTATAACACTTAGCCAGTTTCTTTTTTTCTCAAAAGTGAACAGTGAAAACAAGCCGTAACACGCAGAAAAATGGCATTTGAAGTTATCCTCGATTTTTGAGATGCGATAGTAGTCGCGATTCGCGAAGTCCAAACCGCGCCTAAAGTGGACTGGCACTAGCCAGAGTTGTGACGTCAACCCGGTATCTAGATAACAACAAACTGCAAAGAAGTAGGGAGTCGAAGCGAGTTGTTTAAGTTTTTGGCCTAATATTTTTGCCTAAAAATGTCTAAAAGTGACTCAGATTCCGAGGAAAGCTACTGCTCAGATGATTCTGAGTTCAATTACATCCCTGGCCCGTATGTGATTGAAGGAATTGAAGACGAAGAAGCAAACGCAAATAAAGCCGCGGCGTCGCCAACAGACGACACTTTAGACCCAGATACGTTCAAACCCTACGAGGACGAGCCAATTGCGAGTGAAGAGTGGGTTTCTGAGTATGAGAAAAGGCAAGAAACCCAGGCGGAGTTTGAAAGGAAGCTTATGGATCGTTATGAAGGAATACAACTTGTGAATTTGTGGTGAGTGTTTTTCGCGTCCTTCGACATGCCGTTCCATGCTCAATGTTATTCGAACTATGTCGTTCCCTCTGATCGTTCCTATACGTGTGCCATTCGCCTTATTTATGTACGATTCTATAGGTGCAAATGTGGCAGATGTAACTCACAATACCTGCAGAACCCCAACGAATTTCAGTGTTGTGCAGAAATTGACGAGTGCGTAGAGTGCAACAAGAAATGCCTGGTAAACATCCTCCACATAATCTGCAGAAGTATGACACATTGTTTGTTAATGCAGGAGATACTAATATCAATAAAAGATAAAGAGCAAATTAACTGAGGCCCACGTAACACACAGAGCAGACCATAATATTCAAAGCTCATTTCTGCAATTACCCATGCTCTTTTATGGTTCTGCATTGTGCACAGTCATGTACTAATAGACCAATTTTGATATATTAAAATTCAGCCTACAACATGAGGCTCTGGGGAATAAACCCTACAACTTCTGTAGTTATTCCCCAGAGCCTGAAGCTGAGTTCTATTGTTTAAGGCTGAATTTTATACATCAAAACTGATCTATTGACTCCCCCAGCCAGGTGAAACCTGAACACTACAGTCTTATTCATGTAAATCACTTCTATTAGCAATAATGAGGCACTAGATGTTAATTTTGGTTTGTCAATGTCTGGAATATTGGAGCAAATAATACAAAAACACTGTTTCATGTCCATTTTGAAACCTAATGGTTAGCATCTTACCAAAGTTAGGCTCAACTTTCACATCACGCACAGTGGCTTCACCATTCTTAAATTTTGGCCAAACTACTTTAACTTGTTCAGTCCCATCAGGGTTCTTCTTGACGTCTCGATGGAGATTGTGATTAAAATGCAAAGCTGCAATGATGTGCCTAATTCAAGAGAAAAGTTACACTTTAAAATTGTATGTTATGCATTTTTGAAAACCCTTTGAGAACATTGTGGAATTAAAAGTACTGTAATTGCAATAAATAAGAAATTACCCTGATACTCAACTACCGAAAACCACTGTGCAACACTTCAACTATGTGTAATCAGTATGTTGTCTAGAGTACAGCTAACTGTACATAAGAAAAAACCCAAGTTTTTCTTTTTCCCCACAAATTTGTTTGGCATCTGTTAAAAATCCCTGTTACAGACATAAAAGATGCAGAGGGAATAAAAATTACACCAAACATGCACTAACCTGCAATACATTCCGATAAATGAGAAGCATATCATTTTGGGAGAGAATTGGTTGAGGGTGGAGTGGAATCCTTCTAGACAGCTTTTCTGAGACTCAGGTGAGGCCTGTTTGATCCCACTGACCAGGGAAGCATTAGTTAATGCAGAATTCATTTTCTCATACACTGGAGAATCTATAAGAATAAAATGTGCATGCAATGCCTATGAATCAATGCGAGAGTTAGAACAGTAATACTTTCTTCCACTGATCCACAAGGTGTAGAATGAGTGTAAAATTTGGCAAATTGATCAATAATACTGAGAGAAACTGGAAATACATGTAGGGGGGGGGATGGGGGGGGGATTTTCCCCCTTTCCCATGATTTCTCATGCCACTCAATTCCAGAACCCATTGCATTTAAGTTAAACTCACCTTTGTCAAGCCAAGTCCTGTGTTGTATTTCTCCATGATTACATTTGTTGTAGAGTGGCTCATCTAGATTATCATGCTTGTTGATGACATGACTTAAGAAAGACTTAAATTTGGCATAGATCACATTGCCATTGCCAAATAAAGTTGATGTGGCGCTCCAAAAAAAATGATTTTCGCATGGCCTGATCCAGTTGGTCAAAGCTGCCCCACCACTCTCCTTGCTGATATTGGTCAAGACTTTGCGAATCTCTGAGGATGAAATGTACACGCCCCTAATATTAATATTAATTCCTGAACACACAAACTACTCATGGTAATGAAACATCTGCAGTGATGACATAGAAACAAATAAACATTTTAATTTATATTCTCACAGTTGGGAGGAAACAATCGCAAGCTTGCAATCAAGACTCCTGGATGGGAATTTAAAATGATATTCACTTGCATGAGCCTCAATTAATAACTACAGTTCCAAATTTCCAACCATAAGAACTGTATCATCACTGCTTCGACTTCTACAAGCCACTCTATATTTATATTGACATTGTGTTCTTTATTTAACTGTTTCCAAATGAAAGATAAACAGCACCTATAAGAAAGTTGGCACCATGTCAACACTATAATTTGACTCTTACTTTTCTTAATATGCCAGAGATCAAAGTAGTGCTTGATGTTGCGCAGTTGTTCCCTCATGTATTTACGAATAGATGCATGTCTGTCTGTTATCAGTGTTCCAATCACCAGACCACATCCCAAGAGATAAGTCATGCAATTCTTGAATCCAAGGAACTCCATAGCCGGACTACTACCTGCAACATTCCTCTACAAAAGATAAAATGAAGCATCCTTTTACATCCTGAACAAGACGTACCTGACAAGATAAATATACATGCATAATAAATACAACATGACAAGTTAGAGGCTTCTACCGGTAAACTAAAATATTTACCTGAACAAGTGAGAAGTGAATGATGAGTGGAATAGTACAACAAAATATAGTGTATGCACCATATTTAGCACTATGCCCCATGCTGTCATGGCACCCATCTCCAGCAATGACCACTTTCTGGCCTGCTTCCTTTAGTTGTCCTATCATCTTTTCTTGGAAGGACTTCCAGAACAAGTGGATTGTTGGAAACAGTTTTTCCTACATGTATGGGGAAAATATTTTTTTTATGATTAACACACTTGGTACAAAAATTTATCCTCACTTACAGACCGCAGCCTAGTGAAACATTTCTAAACAGTTACTTGTATGTACTGCATTAATACACTCTCCACTCACAAGTAACTAGCTATAGCACAAATGACAGACATGTTCATACAGCTTACACATACTATAGAAAGTTAATTGCTAAAATATACTTGACCTATATAAATTATATTATATGCATAATGCTGCACCTGGATGATTGGAAGGGTCTACTGTAAGTTACATTTACATGTATTTCATGTCTTAATATTATGTACGTAGTCTTACACCTTGGTGTCTGAAGAATGTGTTCAGGGAAAAACAAGCCACTCTCATGTGCTTGAACAACTGCAACACTTTTGATGCTGAGCTGCCAGATAACAGTATTGCCATGCAGAGCAGGAAGTTTCCAGCAGGTATTTTGGTTCCTGGCATGTTGGGCTGACTCTTCCAAATGACATCCTTTTTGCTGCACTTCTTGTTTATACAGGTCGAGATTACAACTGCCATTGTCCCAACTTGCCTTGTCTCCACAAGTGGGTTTTCGGCTTTGCAGAAATGGGAAAATCTGAATAGCAGCAGCAGTTGCGAGAGAAAAACAATAAACTTTGGCTGTGTCCTTAGGTTATCATCTTTGATATACACTCTGTGAAGAGAACAAAAAGTAACAAAACAATATACAGTTTCGATCATTTACATGCATTAAGAAATTCTTCCATCAAAACTCCCCTTGTCTTTGCATCAGGTTGTCAGTAAGCATGAATCCCATTTTTACTTCTTTGATTGAAATATACATGTAGACATGAATGTTGCAGATTAATGCCCAGAAATGCATGCTTAATTGAGATGCATGCTCTTTATGATAAGCATCACAATGTGTCCTTATTGATAAAAAGGTCACTAATTAACAACACAATCCATGTAATCCTGTCAAATATGAAGTTATATGAGAATGCGGAGAACACAGCCAAATATAAAGTACAAATTATTAAGGAATTAACATGCTTTTATTTCTGGACATAAGTGGAATGTTGATTCATGTAGTCCATTTATTCTGTGTGTGTGTGCAGATTCTTGTAAAATATATACATGTACAACTTGGTCAGCAACAATAATATTGCTCTTAATTGTGAGGGGTTTTTAAAGTTGTAACTTTGTTGAAGGGAATTAGTAGTACATGTACACAAATGTTCAAGACACGGTAACTGATGAATTATGTACCTATTTCCTGAAGAATTCTCTTCACTCTCTGACCCAGTATCTGTCTCTGTTTCCGGTTCATATTCAGATGAGAAGTCAGGTTCTTCTTCCGTTGTCTCATCCTGACTATCCTCATCTTCATGCACTTCTGCAGTGATGTCTTCTTCCATCTCAGTTGTAACAGCTCCTTCACTGATCTTAGTTGTAACTCCTTATTAAAGAAAAGATGTAACAAAAAGTCTGAATACCCTTACTACAACTATGGTAAAACTGACTTTATCTTCTTGCATAACTCTCATGTATTAGTCATTTGATCCACTATTTTCTGCATTTTGCCAACCTCTATGAAGTGATGTACTTATTAGCCTGTTATTAGAAACCAGGCAGTATGCTTTTTTGACAATAGAAAGATAAAATACTGTATCGAATGAGACTGCATGATTTACACTGTATGTCAGATCATATTGTGATAACTGAACAGTTTTACTGACCCAATACATGTAAATGTATATTTTATATTGAAGACTGGAACTACATCAAAATATAAATATATATTTTATATGTATAAAATACCTGATATGTTTTCCTCCAACTGTTTCTTTAGAGCCTTTACTTCCTTTGCACTCTTCTTATGTTTTGTTTGTGCAGTGATTAGCTGATTACTCAGCTGTCTGTTTCTCTTACTCAACCTCACACAGTTAGCGCACTCCAGCATGGCAACTTCATCTGCTGATTGTGGTGGTTGGACCTACATAAAACAATGAAAAGAAATCGATATACATCTATATAAATTTTACAAATTGACGTCAGTTTTTCATGCGTCTGTCATGTTATTGATCATGAATTTCGTCATAACATTGTCAAAATAGCTGTGGATCCATGAGGCGATAGCTGAGTGGATCCGCAGACTACTTTGACAATGTTATGATGAAACGCGTTGTCAATAACAGGACAAATGCATTAAAAACTGACATCAATTTGTTTTTTACGATAACAAATTGTCGAATTGCCAACTCTCGCTCACTGACGTGTCGCATGAATTTCAAATTCATGTGTCTGTCCGCATATTGACAATAAAAATTAACCAATGAGTGCACGTGAATTTCTGCAGTTATTGTAAAAATAATTATTGAGTTTAAACACTATACACTATCACACACCTGATTACAAAAAAAGACAAATAACAAAATTTTGTAGCACACACTGACACACAAATATGTGTCTGTACAATATTGCACTAAATCAAACAGGCTAAAACAAATCTTAGACAAACGACAGCGCACAAAGAGATCGGGATCTATTTTAACATCCAGTCCCATTCGATTCTTTCCCCTACAAATCATTATTTCTACAAGAAAGACACTTTCGTTTACCTGTGGCACAAAACCACAAGCCAGACAAAAGAATATATTTACACGCACAATACCTTTCATTACAGTTTCTTACCACGTTATTCAATTCAGTGGAACAATCTGTGCCATCGATTGCTGTGTTCTCGACCAGCGCGTCAACACTGCTCATTTCTCGCACCTCAGATGACATTTCAGCAGATTCCATTTCCACGTGGTCATCTCCAACATCACTACACGTGGCTGCAGATTGCGGAGTTAAGGTTTCTATTCGCTTCTTCGCATTTTTGAGTGTCTAGAGCAATAATAAATTAATTTCTTTAGTGTGTTTGTTATTAACTTGCACACACATATATATATCTTGAATCAAGAAGATCGACACAGTTGACAATTCTTACCTGTCGTTCCTGGCGTTGTTTCGCACTTTCGCTCAAAACTGGAGTTTTGTTCACCACTTCAGCGTGAACAGTTGGGAATACATTGATGCCCAATTCATCTCTTTTAAGTCTTGGGATGATGGGCTTCCCACTCGTCTCTTCGGCAAAGGTAAAGCGACGAATGAAGTCATCTTCAGTGAAATGCCTAAAGCATAAAGAAGAGTTTCGGGTCGGCTCCCATTTGGCCCGCTTCTGTTTCACAAAATCAACCCATTTCTTTCTTCGTTTTCTAGCTTCGGGCCGATCGTCGTTATAGAACGGTATAGCATGTAGAACTAAACCCTTCTCTACATCTGGGAAGGCAGAACATCCACCAGCTACACATCTACCCTGCATATTTGAGTTCGGCAAAGCGAAACAACTGAGAAATGACCAAGCGCTTGTTAGACGTGATACCGAGTTGACGTCACAAGCTAGTTAGTACCCAGTCTCTCAACTGCTCCTTTTTGTATTCAAAATGGCAGAAATTGGGCTCTTTTCGGGGATTTCGTCTGCCGATAACAAAAAGACGAAGCAAAGAATGGCATTTTTTTCTTCGCGAAACGTCTTAAACAGGTATAAATTTTCGAAACACGTTGAAACTGGCTAAGCGTTATACACCTTGTAGGCACTTTAAGTTTCTTGTATATCTTTTGTTACAGTTTCTTCTGCTTGTATCTGGTCTGAAATACACAAGAAAGATAGGTATTTATTAAATAAACACCAGTGAAATACCAAGTGAGCTTTCCCGCGAAAACTTCATATCTTCACACGTGAAGATAACATGTTATCTTCACACGTGAAGAGATCACCGTCATTATGGTTACATAATAAATCGCGCCTTTGAAAGTGTTTATATAACAATAATGGTGTTTATGTAATAAACAGAATATTACATGCCCGCTTATGGATATGAATTTTATCTTCTCGTGTTCAACTCGATATCTCACTCGTTCGCTGCGCTCACTTGTGAGATATCAAGTTGACCACTCGAAGATAAAATTCATATCCATGCGCGGGCATGTAATACCCTCTATGTAATAAAGATATCTCTTAATCTCACTCTTTGAAAATATCTTTACCTTTTCTCATGTCAGTAAGTCCTAGCAACTCTTACCTCTACGAATTATTTTTGTTTTCAGATTTGACATGACCAAACCTCAAAAGTGTTATTGGGAAGATCCCTTTGTCAGGAAAGTTGATGGTATCAGTGAGGATGCAAAGCACAAGGAACATTCAAGTGAACACCAGCCTCTCTTGAACATTCCCCTTAGAGAATATAATCCTTGATGAACTTCATTTGATGCTTAGAATTACAGGTATTCATTTATAACCCTGACTGATAAGTGAGTTGATCACTATTATCATGGTGATTAGCACCCTACAGTTTAAGGGATGTGAGGAATAAGGCCATAAGTGACTTTTGATATCAAATTCTCCTTGTGTTTTACAGGAAAATACAAATAATTTGAAGGAGCTTTTTCCAAGGGACCCCCTCAATTGTTGTTGTTGCTCTTTCCTCTCTTTAAAATCATTAGAACAAGCATGGTTCCAAAGAAGAGGCAACAGATATAATATATCGATATTCTTTAGAGCACAGGGCTAGAATACTCCTTCATAATGGTAATAATGCAAATGTCTTTAATATTTTACTGATAAACTTACAGACAACCTTGTTAGGGAAGGTCTTGAATGGGACAAAGAAAACCTTAACAAGCCCCCAAGCCAAAGGAGTGATAAACACCTCAAGGCTATTACAAAGGTAATAAGGGATTGTGGTGTCTCCTTTTAGTACTGTCTCTCTCACTAGACTATTTCCCTTTAGGATTTTGGTGCACTTTACTCAGAGATGGGACCAAAACACCCCTCTAAGGAACAAGCTTTTTTCTAAAAAAAAGGTGATATGAAAGCATCTGGAGTAAACCAAAGCCTCAACTAATAATGGAAACACAATCATATTATTTTCTTTTCATTTCCCTCAAATGTACTTAGACTCGTGACTGGGTAACCCTCTTCAACAACCTTGGGGGCACTCTTCAGGATATGAGAAAGCGTATGTTACACCATACATGCATGCAATGGTTTACCACGTTCCAAGATTCATGACAAGGCAGGGTGGCATAAAAAAATTCACTGGTCAAAGTAAATCATCCATGTTGTCACAGCTAAAATGATACTAAGTGAAGAAAATACTGTAGTATTTGTTTAAATCCATTCATTCATTGCTGTTCTCATTGTGATAAGAAATAACGATTCTTTCTTTTAACAGGGGTTGAAAAACTTGATAATTGCAGGAGGATTCATTTACAGAGATCCAATGAATGGATGCTCCAAAAGATATCCTCCTTGTGGCAAAACAAATGGAACACTTATCTGAATATGAAAAGGCTTCAAGGGCATACAAAAAGCAGGAGGCAGGTTATTGGAATACAAAAATACATGAAAGCAGGACAAAGTGGGCAAAAATTTGAACTGAACAGCCAGATGGTGGTGCAATTTGAGGGGACCTCATAATTGATGACATGACGGTCGAGGAAATAAGAAGCAAACTCAAAGAAAAGGGAATCACAACTCGTCTAAGATCTCTGAAAAAATTACCAGAACTTTTATTAAATACTCTGAGGGAGGAGTAAAATATCAATAGCATCAGCTTACAGTAAATATATGGCAAGGCAAACAGACAGGTCACATTCCATGGGTCACTGTGCTACAGATAAATAAAGAAGCCCAAAATTCCTGCCTTGTCCTAATCACTATCCAACATTTAGTTTTAGACTGAGGAAAAACTTTGACCTGTACCTGTGACCAGTGAAAAGTGATCAATACTTTAGCCCTGCTGTACATGCAAATATATTACTATTTCCAACCTGTATACAGTAATTACAAATTATTGACATTGCATGGCCTTCTAACAATGGTCACAAAAAGTTTCTCTAGTGGAAGCCATTGAGCCTTGCAAACTTTACCATTAGAAAAGTAATGATGGACTGTTGACCATGACAAAATGAGCTTGACTTTTATAGGGAAATCTGTGGACATACCCTCACCATAATACCACCAATGGGAAGGGAGGTGCTTGAGCCTCACAAAATCTTCCAACTGAAGCAAGAAATGGCCTCCATGTTGTGATTTCTTTCCTTTCCCATTCATTAAATACTGCCAGATGTCTAAATCCATGTTCAAGTATATTGAAGAAAGAGAAAACTCTTTAGAGCACTGATTACACTGCAAGACAAAATGAGCTTGACTTTTATAGGGAAATCTGTGGACATACCCTCACCATAATACCACCAATGGGAAGGGAGGTGCTTGAGCCTCACAAAATCTTCCAACTGAAGCAAGAAATGGCCTCCATGTTGTGATTTCTTTCCTTTCCCATTCATTAAATACTGCCAGATGTCTAAATCCATGTTCAAGTATATTGAAGAAAGAGAAAACTCTTTAGAGCACTGATTACACTGCAAACAAAGTGCCTGCAAGCTTCCTCCTGTCTTATTGTTGTTACCTTTGGTTCTTCATAACTACTGCAACATTAAAAGGAAAATGTGCTTTGGTCCTAAATTTTGACTTCACACTTCACTTCACACATACACACACACACATACCCACCTAAGGTGGTTTGTGGGGACCGTGTCCTAGACCAACGTTACGGGAACCACCCAAATACATGTGTCAAAGGCCTGCCTTTGTGTCTGCTTGCAGATCAAGCACTAATGTTTTATAATCCATTTTGATATTGCAGACTATGTCATTCTTAAATGCCCTTGCCATACACACACTACAAGCAGTAGACTAGGCCATCTCGGCCCAGGCCATCACTCTTTTCCGTAGTGGGATATGATTTGAACGCATTAGAGGAAAAAATTCTACCTGGAAAGTTCTAGAAAAATTTAATTGAAATTGTTTAAACACCCAGCAAGCTACATCTTTTGTTTAATTTGTTATTAATTTAATAGATCGTAAAATTCAGCAAATTAGGTTCATCTCTATGCAAGCAAATGAATATACCATTGGATTATTTTAATAATATTTTTGTCAATGCATTGGTTGATTGGATGTGTAATGAAACAGTCTAAACTTCTCTTGAAAAGATTCTCTTAACTGGATGGAAGTTCAACCTGAAGACCTCAGCTTCATTAATCAACTTCGGTCAAAGTTCTCATCAAAACTTGTGTCCTGCCTTCCTTTTACTATTCTCCATGGGAAGCCAGTGTGGCAGCAATTCTTAAAGCGAAAATATCTCACTGCAAATCCCAGCCTTTCACTTTACATCGCCCAAAAGCCTGTACACATTTGTTCAGTGGAAACAAATAATAGTCCTTTAACAAAATTTCTCATTTGCAAAACAAGTAATCACAACAATTGTGGCAATTTTGTAGTTTCTTTTCAAATTGCCTGACAGTGTGACAATGAGAAAAGTTAACCATGAAAAACTGTAATTATTCTTATTCCCAGAGTGGGTGCACGCACATGAGCCCGCACAAAAACCATAAAAAAGATTATATCCAATTGATTTGGATAATTAAAAAACAATTTCTTAACTTGACTGAATCAATAAACAGCATTAGAAGAGCAGATTGCAGTTGAATCTCCATACATCAAACTCCTGGAGTTAAGTGATCAAACTTATTGAAAACTCAAAGCAAAGTCAGTTTCCCTTGTTTGACTTTATCACAATAATTGGGCCTTCTGTCCCACCCAATCACTTGAACTTTCATGAAGTACTATAGAATAATTTTGCTTCTCCTGACAAAAGGCCATAATTTTATGATAACAGCACAAATTCTTGTGTGCTTATTGGCTAATTATTATCATCAGTAAGCGGACAGACACATGAATTTATAATTTATGTGATGTGGCAACGAGTGAGAGGGGACAATTTGACAGTTTGCTATCGTAAAAAAACAAATGGACGTCAATTTTTCATGCGTCTGTCCTGTTATTGACAATGAATTTAGTCTTAACATCGTCAAAGTAGTCTGCGGATCCACTCGGCTATCGCCTCGTGGATCCACATCTACTTTGACAATGTTATGACGAAATTCATGATCAATAACAAGACAGACACATGAAAAACTAACTAAACTATTTACTGACAAATGAATCTGCGTAGTAATCTGTTAAATCCTGGTTAGGTTAATTTACAGTTCAAATAAACCTTGTTGTTGTTGTTCCTGGTAAACAGGTAGACTAGCCTTATCTAGAAAATACTTATGGTAAAACATGCAAGTAAAACCGGTAAGTAAATGATGCCCCATGGCCAGTTTATCTTGTATACAGTGTATATAGTCAAGTAAATTTTGCCATTAAACTTGTATACTTGTTACCACTGGTCAATTCATACATTCCACAAGAATTATTTGTCACTGGATCACCTTCCTTGTCATCTATTGGTACAGTTACAAGTTTTTTTCCTGACTCCTTTTGTGTTTCAGCTGCAGCATACCTACAGTAAATTCTCTGCACAGGTAAAAACCGAGAGGACCCATAGGGCAAATACTCATTTAGTTTCCGAGTCTTGGTAGGATTGCCAAACTTATCAGGATCATCATCAGGTTTATGCCACAGCACACAGGCAAAAACGTGTTCAGTAAACTTCTCATTTACCTTAATGGAATGTGAAAAGTAAAAGAGAACATAACCGGCCAAAAATAAAGTGTGTCAAGATTCAGTTCTCCCTGATCATTTGCCCACGAAGCGTAAATTCTAGCTGAACGTAAAGAGCGGCATTCCATCTTAGAACCATAATGGTGATTGCTGATGGTAACTGCTGAATACTTTTTGATGGTTTCAGCCATATCATTCTTGTCGATTGACTGTTCTGGATAAAGGTTCTGGTATATGACACAGAGTGAAGACTGGTCTTCACTTTCAAGACTTTGCACTTTGTAATTGGAAGGCAGCACAACGTGCACCAGGTGTGACCAGTTCACTTCGTTAACAAGGATGGTAGTGGCCTTATTGTGTAAGGTAAATGCAGTTGACACCAAAGAGCTGCTGAAATTGTTACTGAAAGGATTGTGGATTAAATCTTGAAACTCGGCTCTGTATTGTAATGGCAGCTGAACGTTGTCAAGGAATCGCGAAAATATTAACTTTCTCATTAACTGAAGTTCAAGAGATTGTTTGTTTGTGGAAACACTCCCCATAATACCATTGTATCTCTCAAAACTAAAACACCAAAAACTGTGAACTGGACCATGGTCCATAATAATGTCTTTCAAATGGCAATGAAGATGCATGTTTGGTGTAATGGCCTTTTTTCCATAAAGCTTTTCAAACTGCGTGCAGAATTTAAGAATAAGCAAGTCAGCTCTCTGTAGATCTGCAGTTGTCACAGTATTTTTACAAAAATATTTACATGCCAGTACAAATGCCTGCAGGCCAACATTGAAGATGTTTATCTTCAATGACTCCCTTGAGAGCAAACACAGAGTAAATTAAAGTCCAGTTCTTCCATTGCTCTGCTGTATAAGATCCATAGTTAGATGAAATTCTTTTGGGCAAACATCCAATGTCAGTTGGAACATCCATCTGATCTATCCGTTTCTCAAGTATCTTCATTTGTTTTTTTGCTAATGATTCCCTGCTTGTCCCAGAGCTTGAAAACATATTTCGCTGTTCCTAAGAACAGATTGTGCATTGGGTCAACAGCACAAAATCTAACAACATCAAAATATTCAAGGTCTAGCAAAGAGCTCCAGTAATTAATGCCAAATTTGCGACTCAAATTGTTCTTGTTTGTTACAGTTTGGCATCTTTCAAGTCTTTTG
>JAHPZR010014631.1:5000-10000 GCA_019787425.1 Platygyra sinensis | reverse complement strand
TTCACCCTATGATAACAGCATCACGTCCCTCTACGATGTAATAAGCGATCAGTCCCTTACCTGAGGCTGATGATGTTGAGGGACCTGAATTAACTTGTGGCCTCACAAACTGTAGTTCTGTTTATTGTTGCAAACAAATAAATAAAAAGGAAACAAAACTAAGTCAAGTTCACGTTATTTATGTCTACAGTTTAAGCAAAATTTCAGCTGGAATTTTGTTGCCACTTGTACTGCAGCAAAAAGCCCGCCTAAACTCAATAAATGATGATGAAGGATCTGTGGTATTATCCAAAACTTAATCTCCTTCCTGATCTCATGAGTTATCCCTACAAAAGACCTGAAAAAATGAAACCTACATACCTTTTCTACAATTTGTGGCGACATTATGCCCATAATTCGTGCAAAACCTGCCAGTGTCTTCACATTTATGTCCACAATTTGAGCAAAACATGCTGCTTTGTCCGAACAGGATGGCGGGAGGACGACAACTACCCAAGATGCATTTCCAGATAGCTCGATCCAGTCCCTTGCGACTTTATTCGGATTTGGAGTGTGCGTGAGTTTTTAGAATTCGGAGTGAGTTTTTAGAATTCGGAGTGAGTTTTTAGAATTCGGAGTGAGGTTTTTGAATTCGGAGTGAGTTTTTAGAATTCGGAGTGAGGTTTTTGAATTCGGAGTGAGTTTTCAGAATTCGGAGTGAGTTTTCAGAATTTGGAGTGAGTTTTTAGAATTCGGAGTGAGGTTTTTAGAATTCGGAGTGAGGTTTTTGAATTCGGAGTGAGGTTTTAGAATTCGGAGTGAGGTTTTTGAATTTGGAGTGAGGTTTCAGAATTCGGAGTGAGTTTTTAGAATTCGGAGTGAGTTTTTTGAATTCGGAGTGAGGTTTTTGAATTCGGAGTGAGGTTTTTGATTTAGGAGTGAGTTTTTAGAATTCGGAGTGAGGTTTTTGAATTCGGAGTGAGTTTTCAGAATTCGGAGTGAGTTTTCAGAATTTGGAGAGAGTTTTTAGAATTCGGAGTGAGGTTTTTAGAATTCGGAGTAAGGTTTTTGAATTCGGAGTGAGTTTTTAGAATTTGGAGTGAGGTTTTTGAATTTGGAGTGAGTTTTCAGAATTCGGAGTGAGTTTTCAGAATTCAGAGTGAGTTTTTTTGGAATTTGAAGTGATTTTTTTGAATTTGGAGTGAGGTTTAGAATTGGGTGTGTAGTTTGGAATTTGGAGTGCACTTATGGGCCACCGTAGAACTGAGCTGGCTGATAAGTAGTCGCGCGTTGACTGAGTGCCTAAAATCTTCAAAAACGCTCGGATTGCGCTCGCATTTTTTAATCGCGGCGTCTCGGACTCGGATTTGAAAAATAAAAGTTTTAGTGAGACTTGGTCTCTGATTCTACTGTAAATGAGGGTCTTGGATTACCCTATTTGCTACCAAAAGTCTCGTTTTCAGCTCAGCGAAAAGCGGCCCCTCGATCGGCCCCGCCATTTTCTGTTCGTTTTTTCTAATCAAAACGAGTAGGGCCAGCTCGCACGCTTCGACATTCGTTTCATATGGTAGACGCAAGCGGAACAAGCACATTTCATCAGTGGCATGCCTTCGTGAATATCAGTAGAAAAACGTCGTGTAAACAGGCTTAAAATTACCTATGTGGTATTTACATTGCAGACTAAACACAACGAATTCAGTCTGTAAAATATGCAACGTTCTCCTCCCGTTCTCCTCCCAGTAAACATTGTCAGTGTGTCTCAGTACAGGTCTACGTTATAAGGACCAAGTTTTCATACTCAAATCATGTCTCTTAAAGTAAATATTGTCAGTGTGTCTCAGTACCTACATGATAACGACACTATGCTCACCTTAAGCTACCACAGTGCCCCTGGTCCTTATAATGTAGGTACTGTGACTCACTGACAATATTTACTGAGAAATACATGACTTCAGTGTGAAAACTTGCCAACAAAATATTGGTCCTTATAATGTAGGTACTGAGGTATCTGGTTGTTTCGCTACAAAGTCATTTCGCTACAAGTCGTTTCGCTACAAGTCGTTTCGCTACAAATCGAAGTTGTTTCGCTACAAATCGAAGTTGTTTTGATACACATGTAAAGTCGTTTCGATACACATCTTAAGTCGATTCGATACAAACTGAAGTCGATTCAATACAAACTGAAGTCAATAAACTATAGTTTTGATTTGCTAAAGAAAGATAGGCTTTATAACAAACCTGACCTTCGTGCGATCGTGACACTCCGTTGTAACGAAAGATACCCAAGCCTCCGCAGTCAAAGCACACAAACGAGACCAGGTCAACCTCAAAGAAGTAAATTGGGTAGGACCAAGAAACAAAGACAGTTAAGGAAGTTTATTAAGAAACACAACACCACATCGTTAGTTTAACGGACCATGAGGGAACACTTTACGGGTGGGTGAGCGGGCTGACTTGTTACTAAACATCTGCATATCATTAGTCGATCGCACGAAGGTCAGGTTTGTTATAAAGCCTATCTTTCTTTAGCAAATCAAAACTATAGTTTATTGACTTCAGTTTGTATCGAATCAACTTAAGATGTGTATCAAAACAACTTCGATTTGTAGCAAAACGACTTGTAGCGAAACGACTTTGTAGCGAAACGACCGTAAACCGGTACCGAGACACACTGATAATATTTACTGAGAGATACATGACTTCAGCGTCATAACTTGCCCACACAATATTGGTCCTTATAATGTAGGTACAGAAACATACTGACAATATTTAATGTAAGAGACATGAATTGAGTATGAAAACTTGCCCACACAATATTGGTCCTTATAATGTAGGTACTGAGACACACTGACAATATTTACTTTAAGAGACATGATTTGAGTATGAAAACTTGGTCCTTATAACGTAGACCTGTACTGAGACACACTGACAATGTTTGCTGGGAGGAGAACGGGAGGAGAACATTGCATATTTTACAGACTGAATTCGTTGTGTTTAGTCTGCAATGTAATACCACATAGGTAATTTTAAGCCTGTTTACACGATGTTTTTCTACTGATATTCATGAAGGCATGCCACTGATGAAATGTGCTTGTTCCGCTTGCTTCTACCATATGAAAACGAATGTCGAAGCATCCGAGCTGACCCTACTCGTTTTGATTAGAAAAAAACGAACAGAAAATGGCGGGGCCAATCAAGGGGCCGCTTTTCGATGAGCTGAAAACGAGACTTTTGGTAGCAAATAGGGTAATCCAAGACCCTCATTTACAGTAGAATCAGAGATCAAGTCTCACTAAAAACTGCGAGCGCAATCCGAGTGTTTTTGAAGATTTTAGACACTCAGTCAACGCGCGACTACTTATTACCCAGCTCAGTTCTACGGTGGCCCATAAGTGCACTCCAAATTCCAAACTACACACCCAATTCTAAACCTCACTCCAAATTCAAAAAAATCACTTCAAATTCCAAAAAACTCACTCTGAATTCTGAAAACTCACTCCGAATTCTGAAAACTCACTCCAAATTCAAAAACCTCACTCCAAATTCTAAAAACTCACTCCGAATTCAAAAACCTTACTCCGAATTCTAAAAACCTCACTCCGAATTCTAAAAACTCTCTCCAAATTCTGAAAACTCACTCCGAATTCTGAAAACTCACTCCGAATTCAAAAACCTCACTCCGAATTCTAAAAACTCACTCCTAAATCAAAAACCTCACTCCGAATTCAAAAACCTCACTCCGAATTCAAAAAACTCACTCCGAATTCTAAAAACTCACTCCGAATTCTGAAACCTCACTCCAAATTCAAAAACCTCACTCCGAATTCTAAAACCTCACTCCGAATTCAAAAACCTCACTCCGAATTCTAAAAACCTCACTCCGAATTCTAAAAACTCACTCCAAATTCTGAAAACTCACTCCGAATTCTGAAAACTCACTCCGAATTCAAAAACCTCACTCCGAATTCTAAAAACTCACTCCGAATTCAAAAACCTCACTCCGAATTCTAAAAACTCACTCCGAATTCTAAAAACTCACTCCGAATTCTAAAAACTCACGCACACTCCAAATCCGAATAAAGTCGCAAGGGACTGGATCGAGCTATCTGGAAATGCATCTTGGGTAGTTGTCGTCCTCCCGCCATCCTGTTCGGACAAAGCAGCATGTTTTGCTCAAATTGTGGACATAAATGTGAAGACACTGGCAGGTTTTGCACGAATTATGGGCATAATGTCGCCACAAATTGTAGAAAAGGTATGTAGGTTTCATTTTTTCAGGTCTTTTGTAGGGATAACTCATGAGATCAGGAAGGAGATTAAGTTTTGGATAATACCACAGATCCTTCATCATCATTTATTGAGTTTAGGCGGGCTTTTTGCTGCAGTACAAGTGGCAACAAAATTCCAGCTGAAATTTTGCTTAAACTGTAGACATAAATAACGTGAACTTGACTTAGTTTTGTTTCCTTTTTATTTATTTGTTTGCAACAATAAACAGAACTACAGTTTGTGAGGCCACAAGTTAATTCAGGTCCCTCAACATCATCAGCCTCAGGTAAGGGACTGATCGCTTATTACATCGTAGAGGGACGTGATGCTGTTATCATAGGGTGAAAAATTTGAAACCATCTCGGAAAGATAGTCAGTTGCATGTTATTTCAATAACCAGTGACTAAATGTAAGTTGCTTTTGCAATATTTTATTAAAGAATGAAATGCTTTTTTTTCAGTCATTCAAATGAAGCTTGTTGTTGATGTTGCTGCTGCATCTCAGACTCTCCAATTTGTTATCAAAAGAAGTTTAACGAAGTAGAGATTTAAGTCGCGGAGTATTCTGCAGTTAAAGGGCAGACAAAGTAATTTTGAATACATTTCTATGTTAATTAGTGTATTGGATGTATAAATAAATAGATTCCTGAAAGTTGCCTGATGAGTGTGAGTTTTTTTACCTTATGAAACAGACCTGCAGCAGCAAAGCAATGATTCACTTTTGAACCCCTAAACATTTTTTATTCATTAAAC
>JAHPZR010014630.1:0-11361 GCA_019787425.1 Platygyra sinensis | reverse complement strand
TAAAAAAACAAAAGAAAATTGTATTGTATTTACAGATGTTTCAACCCACAAAACTATATCTATCCTTTTCAAAAATCTCAGCCTCGGCTTTATTCTTAAAATTTCGCAAATTTTAGCCTCGATATTCTTATAAAATATATTATAAAAAAAAGAGTGTATGTGCCAAGCGGCCCATCAGGCCAGCACTGATAAGAATAATTTAACAAAAAAAAAAAACAATTTACCATCTTCTCGTGGTCTGTTCACAATGTCCAATTACAAAGCTTTAGATATCAACACTGAAGCTTGTGTGAAGCCACCTGAAGTAACTTGGCATCAAACAATTAAGGCGTAATTGGCTCTAAGCTACTGGAATGGGTGCAAAACGTTTTCTTTGTATTAAAGAAAAAATTTCAGCTAAAGGAAAATTTAAAATCTTTTCGCTGCTCGCCATCTCTACATGTACTTTCTAAAGTGCTCCGGCTGCTCTCAAGACAAACTATGTCACAGAGCTTTCTCGCAAAAATAAAAGCACCATTCACATTCTCGCGAATACCATTCGATAGCCCTAGCAAATATTATCCCTTTCATAAAGGTCAACTTAGCTTACATGTTTCGCAATCGCATGATTTCACCTGTGACATATGATGACAAATTCACTTAACAACTTATCCCCCATACAATTACATCGACATCTGGTTATCGTTAAACAACACAACAACAGATACGTTCTTCCCAAACATCTCTGTTTCACCTTATTTCACCAAGTAAATAAAAAAGAACTCCACTTGCATATTACTCCTATGAAAAAGATCTAACAATTCTCAGTATTGCTTTTTAGCGGAAATTCACGCTAAATACAATAACATACTGTCTCGGGTTAAAACGTGATGTGTTTATCTTGCCAAAAACATGCCATTCTCTGCACATTAGAGCATAGCACAGAAATACTCACGCTAAAAAGATATCTCCAAACACAATATAATATTACTTTGGCGTGGTTACGAAAATAACTATCTTGTCTAAAGTTTCAACAAACGCTGAGCTACAACGTTAGCAATGAAATCATTTGCCACAACACATTGGATTTCAAAACAAATATCGTACCAGCATTATTTACGCTAAAGTTCACGTAATGCTGCCGAAGGGGAGAACTGTATTAAGTATGTCAACAGTTACCTAATGAACTGTACAGTGAATATATTTGAAGCTTTATCGAACCATAAACTCACCTTCAAAATCTGTTTGACAAAATTAAATTTGACACAGCAGTGGATACAGACAGAAAAACTACTTACATGGAATTTAGCGCACAATAGAAAATCGCAAACTTTTGTTTCTTTAGTGAAGTGTAGCATTAACTGACTAAATCTTTAACGTTAAATTAAAAACTCAAAACAGGAAAAAAAAAAACAGAAAAGAATCGCGGTGGCTGACAAAATAGGACTGCAGCTCCAGCTCCGGTTCGCAGGCTCGCATATTAGTTACACTCATTTGGTGTCTGCAGTATTGGGACAAAATCAATTTTTAAGCAGTCCATCTGATACTTTTCACAATTATTTCAATGAAGAATATGAGTGGCATTTCAGTCCTATTCTTATGACTCGTAACCTGGATATGGTTACTGATGGCAATTTGAAGTAAGAAAGTAAGAACTTTCTTTCAACACGATAAGAAAGATCAGCATTGCTGGTGGGGTTGCAAACAATAGTTATGGGAGGACATGGCTTCAGCAACTGCAAGGGGCACAAGCAACAACTAAAACCCAAGCTAAGAAAAGACTGCTCGTCCAATTATGGGTCGCAAAATCACCAGTTGCTAGAGAGTAGAGAGACATGAACTTGCAGTGTGGAGAAAAGTCTGCGAAGAGGTAAACTCTCAAAGAGTTAAACTCTCACATGAAATCTAACAAAATACTTGATTGAGAAATATAGATCTTGTGACATATACTTCAATCAGTAACATTTTGGTTCAAACATGTTGGTGTGATGTGACCACTGCCAAAAATTAGAACGTATGCCAACTTTTTTCCTAGCCTAAAATTGGCAATATTTGAATTTTTTCTCGTTTATCCGGCCCTTACTACAGTTTTTAGTAGACTCAGTAGCACATGCTATGATTGCCTGTCAGAGGTCAGTGTTAATTGTGCATGTAAAAATGGTACAAGTAACCCTGAGAAGAAACGAAAATCACTTCTGCGCTTGAATGGTGTTAAATGATTTTGGTAAATGTAACAATAGTTTCAAACTCTGTTCAAACATATGTTTAAGCCTAGTGCCAAAAGAATATGACAAAATAACGTGAGAAACAATCAGTAAAAGAGCTCTAATTTATTCTTGCTTTCTTACATGCGATACATGACATCATATGAGCCCGCACTTATTATTTTTGAGATTTGGAGAGGGTCTTAGGTCTTAGTTTTTGAGATTTGGAGGGGATCTTAGGTCTTAGGTCTCATATCTTAGGTCTTTGGTCTTAGTTTTTGAGACACCCATTTCATGACTTGTAAAAACTTGTGCTGTCTTGTCATACACTAGTAACACATTTGTGCTTATGCAGTGGTGTCATAACAGTTTTCAGTAGGACAGCAACTGCCTTTTCACAGATGGGCAAAACTATTATTGAACTGAACCTCTTAAGATAAGAAAAACTGTCCACTAGATGGTCAAACCAGGTGGCAAACTGTCCTTACAGCCGATTGATTTGTCCGGCTTTAAATGAACCACTGCTCATTGTATGGGCTCATGCTTGTTATTATCAATGATAAAATGTACAGCCACCATCCCTTTCCTTTGGTCAATGGAGGATTGAGTTTACAGTTGTAACAAGGATCATAAGTTAACATGTGGTTTTAACATCAGAAAATAAAATTCAAGGACACCATCAACATGTTCAATAAGTGAAGATATGGAAAATATTATATTGGGGTCTCGGATGAAGTTTCGTATAAATTTTACAACTGGACTTGTGTATTTTCCAGTATAACACCTGTGTCTATACAATAATAATTGTAACTTATACTTTGTACTTATTACTTGTTTCAGATTAACAGTTGCATGTCAAAAGAAGTGTATATCACCTAAATACAAAGAAGGTGATCTAACCAAAGGAGAATCAGTTTGCTTGGATCGATGTGTTGCTAAATATTTGGAGATTCATGACAGGATTGGCAAGAAACTGACTTCTATGTCCATGCAGGATGAAAAGCTAATGACTCAGCTTCAAGGACAGCAGGCCGGGCAAGCAGGCAGTTAACTGGGGATTAAATGCTTAGAGGAAAGAAGCAAGCTTGAAATCATTTGGCACAATATTTCAAATTGTCTTTTTGGATAGACTTTTGGCAGAGATCTGCATAATTATCCAGCAGTGCAATATTCTTCATGATGCTTGGAAATGTGGTGATTATGTTGTGCAAGCTCTGCCCTTAGGTTTATAAAAGGAAATAGAAAACTACCATTTCTGTGATTGTGTGTTATTTCCTTCCAATCTAGCCAGTAATATTCCTTGTTGGGATATGTTGGACAGATGTTTGTTTTAGTCAAAACTGATGTTCCCCTGGCATGTTCCAACACATGCAAAACTATGTATTTATGTATGTAGAAGTGCCACTGCAAAATCCAAGCAATGTTGGAAAGTGTTAGAACCAGATTGGATGACTCAAAAGTACATTGTTCAAGGGCTTTTGTGTTCGCTTTTGAATTAAAACAGGATTGGCTTGATTACCATGCTCTGCTCAGTTAAGCCTGTGCCAGTAGCCTTTTCTCAAGAGACCAGCAGATATCAAGCCTGAAAAGCCTTTTATTATTCTTTCTTCATGTTTACCCTAAGACATACTTTAACAACTAAAAATAGTTGCATTTTCATAATGAACATGCATGTAACTCAAGATCATAAACGAAAGTCTTGATTCTGATTGCGTCTTGGATTACCCTGTGAAAACAAGATGTAAATTTGAGCAATGTAAACCAACACAAAATTTAAAAACATTTGGCGATGCACTGTCTTTCAGGGTCTTTGGTCAAAACTTTATTTTCTCATTCAAGAAATATTTTTTACATGTGTTGGCAATCTGAAACTGAATTCTAACTGTCACCAACAGTCCAAAATAATGCCTTTCCTGGAAAATATTTTGTCCAGTACAAGTTAATACTTAATTAAAAACACTTTTACCTCAGGCTTCATCTTCATGTGCAGATTGTTATCTGTCATTTGACAAAACTTAGTTTTCTATGGAGACATGTGAATGCCACCAAAGTAGACCAGACATGCAAAGTTTGTGTGTACGCACAATATTAATAAATATTAACTTTTTTAAATATTAACTGGACCCTCAAAATTTTGCCCTTGACCCTCAACATTTTGCCCTTGACCCTCAACCCTAGAAAAAAACCTACACTCCATATACATTAGATGGGCTGATATCTGAGCAGGAGGGCTTTCATGTGTATTTTATGGTATCTAGCTTACAATATCCCTTAGTTTTTATTTTGGACAAGGGGGGGATCTTATGGGGTTCATGTTGTGTTACTTGTTGTGTGATCTCTGGTCATGTCATCATGCTATTATCTTACTAGAGTAGTTCCTAGATGAAGGTGTCCTCTTGTATCTGTGTCACTGGATGCCATTAAGAAGTGTGATTCCAGTCACTCAAATTGTGTCATTCCTGTTCCCTTACTATTATGCACTGCAACAATTACTGTCATGACCGGGATGACTTTGTCTACCATTGACTTGAGTTCGTAATAGTTGACTTTAGTTTGTGCTGGTTTCATAACAAGTTTAGGTTTTTTGCAGGTATTGCATACCTAGAAGTTTTGTCACATGACACTGATGTGAATCTAGACCTTGTGGTTTTAGTTTTCTAGTCACCATTTTGGACATGAAATTATAGTTTTGGTGGGAAAACAGTCCTTATGATTGCTGTAAGCAACTCTTATTTTATTTAATTTTGAAGTTATGGGGAAAAATTTGACAATATAACAAGAGTCAGTACAATTATAAGCTACATTGTATAGGGCAGGCAGGTGGGTCTGGGCATTTTCCTCAATACTGGCAATACTGGTTCCTCTGCACTATTTTCTCTTAGCCACTGCACTGCAATAAACAATGTCAAATTATTCAGAGGCCTTCAGACAATACGTTTTGTGGACTTATTTGCAATTTCGAGAATTTATGCAGTACATATGGTAGCTTATGGTATTTTTATACATTGAAATCAGTTCAGAAATTGAACTGGGTCACCGATTGGATACTCCTATGTCCGGAGGGAATTAACAATACAACAATGGCCCTGATTGGCTACATCGAGCAACGGACATGGGAGTATCCAATCGGTGACCTGATTTCTCGCATAGAAATGAGGTTGCGTGCTCCTGTGACCAGAGGTTATTTTTTTCTCCTCGGCGCTTTGCGCCTCGTTAACGCGGCTTCGCCGCGAAATATCGATCACAAAAAATATCCTCTGGAACCCAGGGTACTCGAGGTCACGTGTAATCATGTCATGTATGACCGCAGTGAATAATTTCTAAGGGTAATCATGTCAAGTTCACGCGTTTTGTGTTGCTTGCCGCCAGTAACTGTCGTGACTTTTTTTTTTGTTCCGTGTATAATAAAACTATCATTAGATCGGTTTTGTGATGTCCAGAGAAAACAAGGTTTCACTTTGTTTAAATTCATTTGTAGTTCTATTACCAAATCAATTACAATACAACCTTTTTGGTGCAGATTGCACTATTGGAATGGTTTGGGGGTTGACTGCGCTAAAGAACATATGGCAATGTGTAAACTTTAATGTTTGTTTAATTAAGCCATTGACTACTGTGCCGCCCGTAACCGTCCGTGACGAGCCTTGGTCTTTCTTCCACTTCTGACGTCATCATTTTTTGACCAAAATTGGCATCATCTATACTCAACTTCTGCAGGAGGAAAAGATCTTTCCAATGATGCCTAGATCAGAGTGATCGGCCTTATGGAGCCTGAGATATGCACAAAAATGCTAAAAAAGATGAGTGGAAAACTCAGAGCAAAATGTTTTGCCACAACACCTAGCTGCTCCGTGGTAAAATTGGCCGCCTCGATGACTCTTTCTTAGAAGTTTTTTAACCGCAAGCAAGCCCAGTAAAAGGTCAATACCTGCAGCAGAAAGAAAAGCAAAGGAGAAAAAGGGAAGGGGAAAAAATTCAAAATTCGAAAAGCCCAAAGACATAGGTCACCTTCTCGTCCAATATCTCAAAATTTTGATTTCTGCGCATGCCCGAGCCAAAAGTTCGTAAAACGTGATTTTAGTGGCAAGAAGGGCTAGCTGTCGTGTTACAAATGCATTTTCGACCAGATTAAAGCTAATTTGGCCGAGATCCAGCCTCAAAACCACCAAAATGTCCAAAAACGCGTTTTTGGCAAAAAGTTCCAGGAGTCAATGGGTTAATCATTCTCGTCCCCAGAGCCCACGATCCTTCTGGCCTGCGGCAGGAAATCGAGAGCTCTGGGAGCAACCATTTCAGGCATGCGCCATAGCATGAAATAGATGCAGACTGAGACTGCGCAGTGAACCGGATAACCAGAATTCGGTTATTTCCCATTGTTATTTCAAAATGGATGCTCCCAGAGCTCTCGTTTTTCGACCGCTGGTCAAGGGGAACGAGGCTCTGGGAACGAGATTGTGGGTTAATTGCAATTAATTAATTAGCCATGTAATTAGGGGGTGGAATAGGTACTTTTGATTGCTACGTAATACTTACTACACTTACAAAAATAACATCACAAAACTATATATGGTTGCAATATTTTCTTGTTATCCTAGTGTTACTATAAAAGCAATTTGCTGGTAAACGATTAATTTCATACAAAATTATAGACGAATATTAAGTGCTTTTCCTTGTGGTAAAACACGACGTGTGAGACGCATGCGCTCTAGCATTGTCAGCATGATACAATCCGTTCTCGAGTTCAGATTTATGCGTGGGATACCGCCCGCACTCTCGTCTTAACGGGCGATAGCAGTTATATGTCAGAAAATATCAGTTCTCCCTTTTAGTGCAATGAACGCTTTTGTGACAGCGTATCTTTTGGAGTCATCCCTAGCTCGGTTCAAAAAATGTCCTGTGCTCTTTTGAAACTATTTCGAGTTTGCTAAGGTTTAAAGAGGGAAACGAGTGGATCTCCTCGGTCACTTGTTTCTTTTCTCCCCTATGAAAGATGACAAGAAGTTCACAAATGTAATCACCCAAAACATTTCCGAGTTAGCGGCATTAAAATTAGTAATGTCGTGACCAAAGAAACATCTCAAATATTGCTGCAGACACTCGGGCACTTACGGAAACGGTAAATAAATTAAGACAGTCTTCGAGGGAACTCATTCAACGATGTAGGATATAATATCGGTCAAGTTGAAATGCTTCTTAGTTGTATTAATCGATATTATTGTGTATTTTGAACTGGTTTTTAGTGCAGAGTGCACTATTGGGATGGTTTGGGGGTTGACGCCGCTAAGGCACTATGGCATTATGGGAATAAGGTGTAAACTTTAATGTTTGTTTAATTAATTAATTTCAATTAATTAATTAGCCTTGTTTAGGACGGGTGGGGTAGGTTCCTTTGATTGCTACGTAAAATGTACCATACTTACATTACTTCTTTCGTAACATCACAAAACTATATATGATTCCAATATTCTCTTGTTATCCTTGTGGGACTATTCCGCTCTTAAGAACAATAGCAAATTGCTTGAAGCGCATGCGCAGATTGATTAGCATTAGTGTTAACTATATGTTAGGTAACCGATACATTTCATACACAATTACACTTGAACGTTAAGTGCTTTTCCTTGTGGTAGAACACAACATGTAAGACGCATGCGCTCTAGCACTGTCAGCATGATACAATCCGTTCTCGAGTTCAGCATTCATGCATGCGATACCACACTCCTCTTAACGGACGATAGCAGTTATATTTCAGATAATGTCAGTTTTCCTTTTAAGTGCAAAGAACGCTTTTGTGACAGCGTATCGTTTGGAATCATCCCTAGCTCGGTTAAAAAATGTCGTGTGCTATTTTCAAACTATTTCGTGTTTGCTAAGCTTTAAAGAGGGAAACGAATTGATCTCCTCAGCCGCCTGTTTATTTTCTCCCCCCATGAAAGAGAACAAGAAGTTCACAAATGTATTCACCCTAAACATTTCCGAGTTAGCGACTTTAAAACTACACGGTAGTAATGTCGTGACAAACGTGCTATTCCGAGACACGACGTGACTATTTGATAATTAAATTAGTAACTGTTTATGGATGATATGAAAATGTGCCTCTTGAATGAAACAAAATCATTTCTCTTCCATTTTTTTTTCATAAGTTAATAACATTAAAAATAAATAACAGGAAAAAAGCCACCATATTTTCCTTTACTTGTTTTTGGGAAAACAAGGGTATAATGTTACAAACTTTGCGAGGAAAACAAAAGTATCAAGTTACAAATGTTGGCGTTGAAAAAATAAATTATCACGTTTGCTAGTTCAACGTATCAATGAATTAAAAATAAACGAAATTCAACGTAAAACACCACAGTAAAATTTAAAACCTTCTTGACAAACAGTAATTGTAAGTTATTTTTTGGCCTTGAACTAACAAGTTACATACAGGCAGCTGATGACTCAAAATGTACTTACAGTCCAGCATAACACTCTGCACTATCTGAGATTGTCTCACTAGTTTGGTAACACCAACATTGGCATCCTAATAAGAACGTGCTATTCCGAGACACGACCTGACTATTTGATAATTAAATTAGTGATTGTTTATCGATATAAAAATTTGCCTCTTGAATGAAACAAAATCATTCCACTTCCGTTGTTTTCATAAGTTAATAATATTATTTCATTTTTCTCCAGCAGGAAAAAAGCGAGCATATGTTTGAGAAAATAAGGGTATCATGTTACAAACTTTGCGATGACAACAAAAGTATCAAATTACAAATGTTGGAGTTGAAAAAATAAAATTATAACGTTTGCTAGTTCAACGTTTTAAGAGTGATTTTCTGAGAATGTCGAGAATCGGAAGACACCGGCGAAAAATCGATTTTTCTTTTATTTCGCCAAAACATACCTTTGGGTGAACTTATTCAAGGAAAAATAGTTTAAAGTTCCAACAATTTATTTTGCGGCCAAAATTTAAGAAAATTCGAAATTTGCATATAATGGCGGTTTTCGCAACTTAAAATCTTCAAATTTCACGCTTCTTTACGAAAACATCAGGGGCGTAAAAAAAATCCTATGAAAACGAAACTTGGCACTATTGTTATTTTATTCTTATACTTTAAAATCGTGTAGTAAGTTTCTTGAAGTTTTGTTTACAGCTTTTTAACGAAGGGTATTTGTACAGCCGCCATTTGTGTCACTTGGCAAGGAACAAATAAGGCCCAACTTCGACTTGGATAAATGGCCACTGGTATATATCATTTGGTCAAAATATTTATATTTTAGGAAACCTTGGTTATTGGGTTTTTCACCAGAAAAGTTATAGCTCTGGGAATTAAAATATTCCCCGTCAGTAAAATAAAATGTTACAGCATGTAAGCGAGTTCAACTTTATGCAAATCACGTGCTTGGTCTTTGCAAGTCAACGGTTTAAAACAGGAAACAACGACTCGCCGTCATTTATGCTCCTTCTGCCGCTAGAGAAATTATTTTAACTTCCCAGTGTCCCTTTGAGTTGTCCATAACATATTTCCAGTAACACAGCGAACATAAACGGCCATAAAATTCGACAAGGTCGACAATGTTTACATTTGCTGTCGCACACGTACACGAAGGTGTGGATCTTTCCATCGTATTGCTTAGTCGAGAGTCCTTTAAAAATATGAGAATACACACTTCAAAAGGAAGCAAATCAGTCTCTCATATCTGTATAGTTCATGTCCAGTTATGGGTAAATACCTCAGTCCCCGTTCACTGAATAAACAAGTCGAATGACCTTTTGCGGTGTGACAGGTCACATGTTAATGCCGTTATGTTACTTTCTCCCGGTTTCACATTACAAGGGTAACGCCGTATTTCACAAGGTAAAAAAAGGTAAAAGTCTGCATGCGAGCCAACTGTGGCCCACCAGGCCGGAGCTTATCCCGGTTTCTGTAGCATGAAGCGACTGGGAGTATTTCTACTCTCCCCTGGATGGGATGCTAGTCCATCGCAGGGTTACCCCAGGCATTAAATTCGCCTGTACACATTTATACACCTGAGTGGAGAGAGGCACCTCGAGAGTACTCATTTCACATGGCATTTGGTTTATTTAAAATGGTCTCAAATATATTTTATTTAGGAAGCAAAAACAACAAATGATTAAATCACGAAATTAAGGCGGCACAGCACAGTTTTTTTTTTCTTTCACAAGATGAACAAATCTGCAAGCATTGGCGCATTTTCAAATGAAAGCCGAGGCGGATCCTGACCTTGAGCTGAGGGCCTGTTTACATGGAGGTGGGGGACCCCAGGTAGGTGAGGTAGCCTGCCTAGCCGTTGTCGAAAAATGGCCCGCGTTTACACGCAAACTTACAACCCCGGGGTCCCGGGGTGACGTTACTAGACGTTGTTGCTTGGTCGCTAGGCATGTAAACAGAGAAAATGGCAGGCGAACGACGCATTTTGGCCGTCAGTGTTCTTGTCCTCTTATTATCTGGTCTCGCTGCAACATTTCAGTGCTGTGGCTTTTTACGTTTTTAATTTGGCGCGCTTGCAAATGTAACATCAACTCGACCCCGGCTAGGCGGGTTACCCCACCTTGAGTCGTTTACATGGCAAAATGCGACCCCGGCTGACAGGGTTACCTTACCCAGGGGCGGATCCAAGGGGGGTGGATTGCGTGGCTAGCCACCCCCCTTCGGAGAAGCCAAAACCACCAAAATCGCCAAATTTGGGGCCAAACGTCGGATAACTTATAATATATTAACGTATAATTTGGTGGCTGACTGTATCAGCCACCCCCCATTACAAAATCCTGGATCCACGCCTGCCTACCTGGCAGACCGGGCAAACCCGCCTAGGCGGGTTACCTTACCTATCATGTAAACAAGATCAAATAAAAATCAGAGATTACATGGAGAGGCGGGTTACCCCACCTAGGCGGGTTACCTCACCTACCTGGGGTCCCCCACCTCCTTGTAAACAGGCCCTAAGAGGGGGAGTGGGGGGGGGGGTTTGATTTACTTGCCCTGCTGCTATAAGACTCCAAATACACTCTTTTTTTATAACAATATATCTTATAAGGATATCGAGGCTGTAATTTGCGAAATTTTAAGAATATTTTAAGAATAAAGCCGAGGCTGAGATTTTGAAAAGGATAGATAGAATTTTGTGTTGAAACATCTGTAAATACAATACAATTTTGTTTTTAACTTGA
>JAHPZR010014628.1:42500-57552 GCA_019787425.1 Platygyra sinensis | reverse complement strand
CCAGATCACAGAGCGCGCGCTTTGCTTTAGTTATTAGGGACTTTAAGCAGCGGGTACGCGGACGGCGACGGGGACGCCGAAACCTGTGAGAAGATTGAGGAGAGAACGCCGTTGTGACAGAAATTCTTAAACATAAAACAGCACCGTCGGAAACCATAGTGTCTGCACTGTCAAGCTTATTGACGTGATTTTCCAGGTTGATTTATCAGGATGGCTTCATGTAAAGAAGTTTGAGAACTCTTGATAAGCCACGGTGAAGGTGTGTTAAACGATCACGAACTCCTACTTTTGTGCGATTTAAAACGGTCTAATATTCTCGACCTACCTTCTGATTTTTAAGAACGTTACGACAGTTTTAATTTTGAAGACATGTTTCGATGTTGCCAACATCATCATCAGTTACATAAAATTTGAAAAAAAAAACCGTTGGACTATTTAACAACTAAGCGAAACGTACATACATAATTAATTATGATAAAGTAACAAAAATATTTGAGTGATTTACAAAGTGTGAAAGAACATAAAACCTAAAGCGTAAGTGTCAGGTTGACGTGATGAACTTGATGGTTTAAATTAGGCTTTTCCCACTTAATATGCATAGCCTCCTTAAGTTTGAGTTGAAATTTGGTAGGGGTGGAATCAAGGATTTGGAAACAATCCGCAGAGCAAGATTGGCGGCAACGTTCTGAGCTTAGTAAGTGTTTGAAAATGTGTGAGGACTTGTCTGAAGAGAGATGTTCACGGACACGTGTGGAGAAATGACGACCAGTTTCGCCGATATAGCAAGCATTACAGCTAGCACAAGTAAATTTATAAATCACACGTGAACGGAGTTCTCTAGGGACAGCATCCTTCACTGAGAAAAGATTTCTTAATTTAAACGTGGTAAACACTAGTTTGATGTCAAGATCATAACAATAACGCTTAACAAGGCGGCGTATTTTGCTTTGAGCTACAGTAGAAAAATGGCCTAAATAAGGTAACTTATAAAAGTATTGTTTACCCTGTGAATTAATATTAGAAGAAGGAGGTGTTTGAGTGGAGCCAAATCGGTCAATGGCTGTGTTCAAATATCGATAGACGCATTTATCGATGAGATGAACGGGGAAAAGATTCTTGCGCAAACTGAATACTAATTTTGTAATGTCCTTGTGGAAGCCCAACCAAGTATTACTGATTTTAAAAACCCTATCAAATTAAATTAAGAATTCTTTTCTCAGTGAAGGATTCTGTCCCTAGAGAACTCCGTTCACGTGTGATTTATAAATTTACTTGTGCTTGCTGTAATGCTTGCTATATCGGCGAAACTGGTCGTCATTTCTCCACACGTGTCCGTGAACATCTCTCTTCAGACAAGTCCTCACACATTTTCAAACACTTACGAAGCTCAGAACGTTGCCGCCAATCTTGCTCTGCGGATTGTTTCCAAATCCTTGATTCCGCCCCTACCAAATTTCAACTCAAACTTAAGGAGGCTATGCATATTAAGTGGGAAAAGCCTAATTTAAACCATCAAGTTCATCACGTCAACCTGACACTTAAGCTTTAGGTTTTATGTTCTTTCACACTTTGTAAATCACTCAAATATTTTTGTTACTTTATCATAATTAATTATGTATGTACGTTTCGCTTAGTTGTTATATAGTCCAACGGTTTTTTTTTCAAATTTTAGGTAACTGATGATGATTTTGGCAACATCGAAACATGCCTTCAAAATTAAAACTGTCGTAACGTTCTTAAAAATATCACGATTTGCTTTCTGCTATCTCGACCTTTTGCTACCTTCTGATTCCTTTCCTGAATTTAACTTCGATGATTTGGAGACGACGAGTGCCTGTCCGAATTTCGCTTCCACAAACGCGACTTGCCCATTCTCGCGGAGTTGTACAATGGAGTAAATGAACTAATAAACAGCAAATGTTTAATCAGACTGGCGCGACAAATCAGTGTGCCGACTGATAAAGATCTAAGTATTAACCACTGATCTTACGACTGAAAATGAAAACAGCTTCACAAGTTTTAATGGTGTACACCCTTTTAAATGTGCTAGAACCTCACCATAATAAACCGTTTGACGTTTTAGTATTTCTTGAAAGGAAAAATTTCGATTGAAATGCATGTAAGTTGTCTTTATTTACATAAACTTACAAAATATATTTCACGGTACTCACATGTTCGCCGACTGGCTTGAAATCGCTTCAGCTTTCTCGACCTTTCTTAAGCTTTAAAATGAAATATCTCACATAACAAGAGAAAACAAGCAATTAAAGTTCCTAGAAATTGGCATCACGGGTTATTTAGCGTTAACACAGCAGCGGAAACGAAAGCAAAAGCTCACGTTTTCAGCCAACGCGAAATGAGCTAGACTCACGTCGGGCCAGAACGCAGAACGTCAACCAGTTCCCCGCCAGTCATGCGCAATAGACCTTTTGGGTTTTCCCTATTGCTGTGGCGTTCCCGTCGCCGTCCCCGTTGTCGTTGCTTAAAGTCCCTATTGAGTACGTCAGCAGCATACACCCATGGACAAATAGTAGGTGTTGAATTAACCAATCAGAGCGCGCGCTTTGCTTTAGTTATGTTATAAATAGTTTGCTGCAATGATGATGAAACAAATGGAGAGAGTTTGCCTTTGCTCTGGTGAAAAGCATTTATGCGTGATAAGAGTTCTGAAGAATTAAACCATGCCTTCATTCTGTTAAGAAGCACATCTTGTGTTTGTCATCATTATGTTTAGAATATATTATATTCGAAACATAATGATGAACACACTCGAGCACTTGTTAGAACATACGATAGCTTTATCAAAGTACCATAGTCATCCTTTGTAACACTTTGAGCAGCCAGACCAGATTAAAAAAATTACTAAGGGGCTCATTATAACACATAAGAACCAAAGTTGGTACTCCACTGAATATGCGGCTGTAATTGTTTGTTTTTAGACTAAGTCGTCCATCGTGTCGGAGATTTGGGAGAAACTGCAGACCAGCTACAAGCAGTCAGTAAAAGAGATCTCTGAACTATTACATCACAAAGTTGCATTTGCCAAGTCTCTTCAAATCTAGCAGTGGAGAACAAAACAAGGCAATGGGTGGAATGATCAGAGTGCACGTCAAGCAGCTGGGAAGTGTTGGGAGAAGAAAAACCTCTTTTCATTGTTCTTACAACCTGCAAAATTAAGCTACAAGGGCTCGTGCTTATTGAACAAACAGTACAATAAGAAGCAGAGGAAGTGCTGTTAAGTGAAAGAAAAAAGGATGGTTAATTGATGAAAGCTTTGGCTTTAATCGGTAGTTACTTTTAGAATGGAAATAGCGAAGATGGTGGTAGTTTCTTGTTTAATGTTTGGTTAATTGGAATGTTCGCAGCAACAAACGAAATGAAGACGACTAAGAAGAAAATTACAAAAGGGTTTGAGAGTGAAAGCTGTGTCAGAAGAAAACGCTCCCTGCTTTGGAGGTTGGGTGCTATAAGGTGGACAATCAAAATACTGTCGATAAGGGCGCCAACATGGTCCAAGGTCATCAGAAGTGCTGTGATACAACGGTCAGCACATTGTTGGTGAGGCTAACAGCCAATGGTCTCTCGTGTTACATTTAAAGGCCACTTACTGTACTCTCACAGTACAAACAAACCTCGATGAAGGTTACTATATGCTTACCTGGTGAAAGGTTGAAATGGGCCAATTGAAGGTCTTCAGTTACTGATGCACTGTGAGTGCATCATGGACGAGAATTAAGTCGATATGGGAGTCAGAGGAAGACAAATGCTCATTCCACACCCCTCTTTCATCGTTGCAATATGTTGCTACGTTAGCAAATATATTGCTTCTTTGATAAGGGAATAATTGCATAGGATGTAAGGGCTTAAAATCATATTTAGGGTTCGATTTAGCAATATTCTGAGGTCTTTGGCATTGTTGATGTCTACGAAAGTATTACTTAACATGCATTTAGCTAAACTTGCTTCAAACATGGTCAGTAGAAGGTAGCAAAGGGCAATTCCGAGTTCACTAAGATTATGAACTGAGATTTCTTACTCTTGTATCTATCTACATTAAACCAGCTCTAACCTTTACTTTTTATACAAATCTTTTTTGATCGATGCTCCATGAAATTTTTGTGGATTTTGTAGTAATAATGTAAGTTGTGTTAATTCCATGGAGCATTAATTTCAACACCGGTAATTAGATACTTCATACGTAACACTAGTGTCTTTTGTGCTGCTCAGAAGTTGGAATTCTTTCCAAATGTGTTGGGAAGTAAAAAAAAAAATCAGCAGAAGCCTCCTTGCTTGTTGTATTTATTACTTCATTGAATTTTGTACTCTGTTTAAGTTGCTGTTGAAGAGTTCCCTCCAAAATCAAGCTGTCTTGTTCAGTTTTCACTGTTGTTTTGTTTGCGTGTGTTATTCCTATCAATTTTCATTGTCCTGAATATTGTCTCTCATTGCATTCATTTCTATTATTTGGGAATAATTCCTTACCTTCTACGTTAGTTTATTAGCAAATTGTACTAGATTATAAGGGAAGGGGTCTTTTTACACCATTTGTTTTTCGATATGTTATTTAGACTAAACATCAAAAGGATTATTTTATTGGTTCACCCAGTGTGGTATTGCAATAAAAAAAGTGAAAATTAAATATAAAATACTTAGGTTGTACATATGAACTAAATGCCTTGTGCTTGCCTTAGTTTTTATCTTGGAATAAAATTCTGGAACAAAAGACAAACGTGATAGCAATCAGATAATATTTTTTAGTCACGATGTGCTGTTTTTATGACTACTTGTCATCACTTAAGATTCGCAAAGTGTATTTCAAAGCATTAGTTTAGTAGTGTAGCCTTAATAGGCAATGTGATATTAAGAAATAACGAAGTATAAGGGGAATAAAATTGAATATTCTCTTTTATCATATGGCCGTGACTCACTAGGACGAGGACTAACCAAATCAAGATTATCATTGGCTAAAACGGGTTTCAACCTCAATTTAGACGGCTGTCCCTGGTTGTTCAACAGGTGGATAACTCTATCCCCCGGATAAAGCACAATCCAGCGGATAGCATGGTTCGTCTTTATTAACACTTAAGCCTGGTTCTCATATGTCGCCGACCTACCTGGGACAGCCTGGGACAGCCTGGGACAACGCTGCGCCATATGTGAACATTTATCGCCGACACAATCTGTTCCAGGCAACGACCGCCGGCTTGCCTGGGAAGTTGAGCCGAGTTCAACTTCGCAGGCAAGCCGGCGATTGTCAGCGATGAAAATATTTTGTGAACATCATCTGCGGGGATCTGCGACGCTATGCGGCGACTAAATCGCAGTTAGGTCGGCGGCATATGAGAACCAGGCTTTAACCAGTGAATAGCGATTTATCCGGTGGATAGCATTATCCAATCTTTGAACCAGAGCCTGGGTTGAGACTTTTCCTATCTAGACCAGACCGGTCTAGCTGTGACTTTTGTCATCCGGGCTGAAAGTCCAGGAGAAAAGATGGAAACATTTGGCTTGTCGTTGGCATACGAGTGTAGAGACTTGGTTTGCGTGACCGTTGAAGTTCCTTAATAGGCAGGACGTCCTGAAAGGAAGACCAAACTGCCATAATGAAATAGCAGTTTCAGGCATCCCTCCTGTATCCACCTTAAAACTTAACACCTCAGCCACTACACAGTGCATCAGAGAATAGTTATCAGAGGGAAATGGTTATGAAGCCCGGCAAACATCAAAGGAGCAAACTAAGATGCCAAGATTTATGTTGAAGGTCCACCACCCTACACAATCTTTTGTTTTGCTCTTGTACACTATGCATGAATTACGTAACCAACACGTTTCTATTGGTTTAGTTCCTCAGTGCGGAGTAAACAACTATTGTGTTTTGCGGGGTCAAGGCCAAAAAAGAGAACAAAAACATACGACGAAGTTTGTCGAGTTTCATAACCATTCCCCTCTATTAACTATGATGACATTTCAGATTTTGCGAGAATGTGCCCTGCGAAAACAGCCGTCCTTCTTCGCTCCCGGCCCGAGTGGCTACCCTTCAGTGACTCTTATGTATGAGATCCTCAATGATCTATCTACCTCCAACTGGGCAACTCCTTTGTAAAACTCGACGATACTAACAAAAATTACAATCTTAGGAATATCGAGATTGATCTAGCACTTCCAAGGCCATACAAATTTTCTGAAGCGCAGCTTAAAGTAGTGGTGCAATGCTCTGGAACAATCTTTCCTATGAGGCAAAGACCGCACAATCGCTTTCGGATTGCAAACACAAACTTGCCTCCTCGCCTTCCATGCCTTCTACTGGATCGCACTGATTTCATGTAATATACTTTTTATTTAAAGTCTTTAATCAATTCTCTAAAATACATATCTACTTTATTGTTACATGTTAACCTACGCCCCACCTGGAAGCCAGCTTTTGTTGTGTGTGGCTAGCGTAGTGAAACTAGTGAGACAATCTCGGATAGTGCAGAGTGTTATGCAGGACTATCAGTACGTTTTGAGTCATCTGCTGCCTTAATGTAACTTGTTAGTTTAAGGCCCAAAAATAACTCACAATCACTGTTTGTTAAGACAGTTTTAAGTTTTACTGTGGTGTTTTACGTAGAATTTTGTTCATTTTAAATTCATTAAAACGTTGAACTAGCAAACGTTATAATTTTATTTTTCAACTCCAACATTTGTAATTTGATACTTTTGTTGTCATCGCAAAGTTTGTAACATGATACCCTTATTTTCTCAAAGATATGCTCGCTTTTTTCCTGCTGGAGAAAAATGAAATAATATTATTAACTTATGAAAACAACGGAAGTGGAATGATTTTGTTTCATTCAAGAGGCAAATTTTTATATCGATAAACAATCACTAATTTAATTATCAAATAGTCAGGTCGTGTCTCGGAATAGCACGTTCTTATTAGGATGCCAACGTTGGTGTTACCAAACTAGTGAGACAATCTCAGATAGTGCAGAGTGTTATGCTGGACTGTAAGTACATTTTGAGTCATCAGCTGCCTGTATGTAACTTGTTAGTTCAAGGCCAAAAAATAACTTCCAATTACTGTTTGTCAAGAAGGTTTTAAATTTTACTGTGGTGTTTTACGTTGAATTTCGTTTATTTTTAATTCATTGATACGTTGAACTAGCAAACGTGATAATTTTATTTTTTCAACGCCAACATTTGTAACTTGATACTTTTGTTTTCCTCGCAAAGTTTGTAACATGATACCCTTGTTTTCCCAAAAACATGTAAAGGAAAATATTGTGGCTTTTTTTCCTGCTGGAGAAAAATGAACTAATGTTATTAACTTATGAAAAAAAATGGAAGAGAAATGATTTTGTTTCATTCAAGAGGCACATTTTCATATCATCCATAAACAGTTACTAATTTAATTATCAAATAGTCACGTCGTGTCTCGGAATAGCACGTTTGTCACGACATTACTACCGTGTAGTTTTAAAGTCGCTAACTCGGAAATGTTTAGGGTGAATACATTTGTGAACTTCTTGTTCTCTTTCATGGGGGGAGAAAATAAACAGGCGGCTGAGGAGATCCATTCGTTTCCCTCTTTAAAGCTTAGCAAACACGAAATAGTTTGAAAATAGCACACGACATTTTTTAACCGAGCTAGGGATGATTCCAAACGATACGCTGTCACAAAAGCGTTCTTTGCACTTAAAAGGAAAACTGACATTACCTGAAATATAACTGCTATCGTCCGTTAAGAGGAGTGTGGTATCGCATGCATGAATGCTGAACTCGAGAACGGATTGTATCATGCTGACAGTGCTAGAGCGCATGCGTCTTACATGTTGTGTTCTTCCACAAGGAAAAGCACTTAACGTTCAAGTGTAATTGTGTATGAAATGTATCGGTTACCTAATCATATAGTTAACACTAATGCTAATCAATCTGCGCATGCGCTTCAAGCAATTTGTTAAGAGCGGAATAGTCCCACAAGGATAACAAGAGAATATTGGAATCATATATAGTTTTGTGATGTTACGAAAAAAGTAATGTAAGTATGGTACGTTTTACGTAGCAATCAAAGGAACCTACCCCACCCGCCCTAAACAAGGCTAATTAATTAATACACAATAATATCGATTAATACAACTAAGAAGCATTTCACCTTGACCGCTATAATATCCTACATCGTTGAGTGAGTTCCCTCGAAGACTGTCTTAATTTATTTACCGTTTCCGTAAGTGCCCGAGTGTCTGCAGCAATATTTGAGATGTTTCTTTGGTCACGACATTACTAATTTTAATGCCGCTAACTCGGAAATGTTTTGGGTGATTACATTTGTGAACTTCTTGTCATCTTTCATAGGGGAGAAAAGAAACAAGTGACCGAGGAGATCCACTCGTTTCCCTCTTTAAACCTTAGCAAACTCGAAATAGTTTCAAAAGAGCACAGGACATTTTTTGAACCGAGCTAGGGATGACTCCAAAAGATACGCTGTCACAAAAGCGTTCATTGCACTAAAAGGGAGAACTGATATTTTCTGACATATAACTGCTATCGCCCGTTAAGACGAGAGTGCGGGCGGTATCCCACGCATAAATCTGAACTCGAGAACGGATTGTATCATGCTGACAATGCTAGAGCGCATGCGTCTCACACGTCGTGTTTTACCACAAGGAAAAGCACTTAATATTCGTCTATAATTTTGTATGAAATAAATCGTTTACCAGCAAATTGCTTTTATAGTAACACTAGGATAACAAGAAAATATTGCAACCATATATAGTTTTGTGATGTTATTTTTGTAAGTGTAGTAAGTATTACGTAGCAATCAAAAGTACCTATCCCACCCCCTAATTACATGGCTAATTAATTAATTGCAATTAACCCATTGACTCCTGGAACTTTTTGCCAAAAACGCGTTTTTGGACATTTTGGTGGTTTTGAGGCTGGATCTCGGCCAAATTAGCTTTAATCTGGTCGAAAATGCATTTGTAACACGACAGCTAGCCCTTCTTGCCACTAAAATCACGTTTTACGAACTTTTGGCTCGGGCATGCGCAGAAATCAAAATTTTGAGATATTGGACGAGAAGGTGACCTATGTCTTTGGGCTTTTCGAATTTTGAATTTTTTCCCCTTCCCTTTTTCTCCTTTGCTTTTCTTTCTGCTGCAGGTATTGACCTTTTACTGGGCTTGCTTGCGGTTAAAAAACTTCTAAGAAAGAGTCATCGAGGCGGCCAATTTTACCACGGAGCAGCTAGGTGTTGTGGCAAAACATTTTGCTCTGAGTTTTCCACTCATCTTTTTTAGCATTTTTGTGCATATCTCAGGCTCCATAAGGCCGATCACTCTGATCTAGGCATCATTGGAAAGATCTTTTCCTCCTGCAGAAGTTGAGTATAGATGATGCCAATTTTGGTCAAAAAATGATGACGTCAGAAGTGGAAGAAAGACCAAGGCTCGTCACGGACGGTTACGGGCGGCACAGTAGTCAATGGCTTAATTAAACAAACATTAAAGTTTACACATTGCCATAGTTCTTTAGCGCAGTCAACCCCCAAACCATTCCAATAGTGCAATCTGCACCAAAAAGGTTGTATTGTAATTGATTTGGTAATAGAACTACAAATGAATTTAAACAAAGTGAAACCTTGTTTTCTCTGGACATCACAAAACCGATCTAATGATAGTTTTATTATACACGGAACAAAAAAAAAAGTCACGACAGTTACTGGCGGCAAGCAACACAAAACGCGTGAACTTGACATGATTACCCTTAGAAATTATTCACTGCGGTCATACATGACATGATTACACGTGACCTCGAGTACCCTGGGTTCCAGAGGATATTTTTTTGTGATCGATATTTCGCGGCGAAGCCGCGTTAACGAGGCGCAAAGCGCCGAGGAGAAAAAAATAACCTCTGGTCACAGGAGCACGCAACCTCATTTCTATGCGAGAAATCAGGTCACCGATTGGATACTCCCATGTCCGTTGCTCGATGTAGCCAATCAGGGCCATTGTTGTATTGTTAATTCCCTCCGGACATAGGAGTATCCAATCGGTGACCCAGTTCAATTTCTGAACTGATTTCAATGTATAAAAATACCATAAGCTACCATATGTACTGCATAAATTCTCGAAATTGCAAATAAGTCCACAAAACGTATTGTCTGAAGGCCTCTGAATAATTTGACATTGTTTATTGCAGTGCAGTGGCTAAGAGAAAATAGTGCAGAGGAACCAGTATTGCCAGTATTGAGGAAAATGCCCAGACCCACCTGCCTGCCCTATACAATGTAGCTTATAATTGTACTGACTCTTGTTATATTGTCAAATTTTTCCCCATAACTTCAAAATTAAATAAAATAAGAGTTGCTTACAGCAATCATAAGGACTGTTTTCCCACCAAAACTATAATTTCATGTCCAAAATGGTGACTAGAAAACTAAAACCACAAGGTCTAGATTCACATCAGTGTCATGTGACAAAACTTCTAGGTATGCAATACCTGCAAAAAACCTAAACTTGTTATGAAACCAGCACAAACTAAAGTCAACTATTACGAACTCAAGTCAATGGTAGACAAAGTCATCCCGGTCATGACAGTAATTGTTGCAGTGCATAATAGTAAGGGAACAGGAATGACACAATTTGAGTGACTGGAATCACACTTCTTAATGGCATCCAGTGACACAGATACAAGAGGACACCTTCATCTAGGAACTACTCTAGTAAGATAATAGCATGATGACATGACCAGAGATCACACAACAAGTAACACAACATGAACCCCATAAGATCCCCCCCTTGTCCAAAATAAAAACTAAGGGATATTGTAAGCTAGATACCATAAAATACACATGAAAGCCCTCCTGCTCAGATATCAGCCCATCTAATGTATATGGAGTGTAGGTTTTTTTCTAGGGTTGAGGGTCAAGGGCAAAATGTTGAGGGTCAAGGGCAAAATTTTGAGGGTCCAGTTAATATTTAAAAAAGTTAATATTTATTAATATTGTGCGTACACACAAACTTTGCATGTCTGGTCTACTTTGGTGGCATTCACATGTCTCCATAGAAAACTAAGTTTTGTCAAATGACAGATAACAATCTGCACATGAAGATGAAGCCTGAGGTAAAAGTGTTTTTAATTAAGTATTAACTTGTACTGGACAAAATATTTTCCAGGAAAGGCATTATTTTGGACTGTTGGTGACAGTTAGAATTCAGTTTCAGATTGCCAACACATGTAAAAAATATTTCTTGAATGAGAAAATAAAGTTTTGACCAAAGACCCTGAAAGACAGTGCATCGCCAAATGTTTTTAAATTTTGTGTTGGTTTACATTGCTCAAATTTACATCTTGTTTTCACAGGGTAATCCAAGACGCAATCAGAATCAAGACTTTCGTTTATGATCTTGAGTTACATGCATGTTCATTATGAAAATGCAACTATTTTTAGTTGTTAAAGTATGTCTTAGGGTAAACATGAAGAAAGAATAATAAAAGGCTTTTCAGGCTTGATATCTGCTGGTCTCTTGAGAAAAGGCTACTGGCACAGGCTTAACTGAGCAGAGCATGGTAATCAAGCCAATCCTGTTTTAATTCAAAAGCGAACACAAAAGCCCTTGAACAATGTACTTTTGAGTCATCCAATCTGGTTCTAACACTTTCCAACATTGCTTGGATTTTGCAGTGGCACTTCTACATACATAAATACATAGTTTTGCATGTGTTGGAACATGCCAGGGGAACATCAGTTTTGACTAAAACAAACATCTGTCCAACATATCCCAACAAGGAATATTACTGGCTAGATTGGAAGGAAATAACACACAATCACAGAAATGGTAGTTTTCTATTTCCTTTTATAAACCTAAGGGCAGAGCTTGCACAACATAATCACCACATTTCCAAGCATCATGAAGAATATTGCACTGCTGGATAATTATGCAGATCTCTGCCAAAAGTCTATCCAAAAAGACAATTTGAAATATTGTGCCAAATGATTTCAAGCTTGCTTCTTTCCTCTAAGCATTTAATCCCCAGTTAACTGCCTGCTTGCCCGGCCTGCTGTCCTTGAAGCTGAGTCATTAGCTTTTCATCCTGCATGGACATAGAAGTCAGTTTCTTGCCAATCCTGTCATGAATCTCCAAATATTTAGCAACACATCGATCCAAGCAAACTGATTCTCCTTTGGTTAGATCACCTTCTTTGTATTTAGGTGATATACACTTCTTTTGACATGCAACTGTTAATCTGAAACAAGTAATAAGTACAAAGTATAAGTTACAATTATTATTGTATAGACACAGGTGTTATACTGGAAAATACACAAGTCCAGTTGTAAAATTTATACGAAACTTCATCCGAGACCCCAATATAATATTTTCCATATCTTCACTTATTGAACATGTTGATGGTGTCCTTGAATTTTATTTTCTGATGTTAAAACCACATGTTAACTTATGATCCTTGTTACAACTGTAAACTCAATCCTCCATTGACCAAAGGAAAGGGATGGTGGCTGTACATTTTATCATTGATAATAACAAGCATGAGCCCATACAATGAGCAGTGGTTCATTTAAAGCCGGACAAATCAATCGGCTGTAAGGACAGTTTGCCACCTGGTTTGACCATCTAGTGGACAGTTTTTCTTATCTTAAGAGGTTCAGTTCAATAATAGTTTTGCCCATCTGTGAAAAGGCAGTTGCTGTCCTACTGAAAACTGTTATGACACCACTGCATAAGCACAAATGTGTTACTAGTGTATGACAAGACAGCACAAGTTTTTACAAGTCATGAAATGGGTGTCTCAAAAACTAAGACCAAAGACCTAAGATATGAGACCTAAGACCTAAGATCCCCTCCAAATCTCAAAAACTAAGACCTAAGACCCTCTCCAAATCTCAAAAATAATAAGTGCGGGCTCATATGATGTCATGTATCGCATGTAAGAAAGCAAGAATAAATTAGAGCTCTTTTACTGATTGTTTCTCACGTTATTTTGTCATATTCTTTTGGCACTAGGCTTAAACATATGTTTGAACAGAGTTTGAAACTATTGTTACATTTACCAAAATCATTTAACACCATTCAAGCGCAGAAGTGATTTTCGTTTCTTCTCAGGGTTACTTGTACCATTTTTACATGCACAATTAACACTGACCTCTGACAGGCAATCATAGCATGTGCTACTGAGTCTACTAAAAACTGTAGTAAGGGCCGGATAAACGAGAAAAAATTCAAATATTGCCAATTTTAGGCTAGGAAAAAAGTTGGCATACGTTCTAATTTTTGGCAGTGGTCACATCACACCAACATGTTTGAACCAAAATGTTACTGATTGAAGTATATGTCACAAGATCTATATTTCTCAATCAAGTATTTTGTTAGATTTCATGTGAGAGTTTAACTCTTTGAGAGTTTACCTCTTCGCAGACTTTTCTCCACACTGCAAGTTCATGTCTCTCTACTCTCTAGCAACTGGTGATTTTGCGACCCATAATTGGACGAGCAGTCTTTTCTTAGCTTGGGTTTTAGTTGTTGCTTGTGCCCCTTGCAGTTGCTGAAGCCATGTCCTCCCATAACTATTGTTTGCAACCCCACCAGCAATGCTGATCTTTCTTATCGTGTTGAAAGAAAGTTCTTACTTTCTTACTTCAAATTGCCATCAGTAACCATATCCAGGTTACGAGTCATAAGAATAGGACTGAAATGCCACTCATATTCTTCATTGAAATAATTGTGAAAAGTATCAGATGGACTGCTTAAAAATTGATTTTGTCCCAATACTGCAGACACCAAATGAGTGTAACTAATATGCGAGCCTGCGAACCGGAGCTGGAGCTGCAGTCCTATTTTGTCAGCCACCGCGATTCTTTTCTGTTTTTTTTTTTCCTGTTTTGAGTTTTTAATTTAACGTTAAAGATTTAGTCAGTTAATGCTACACTTCACTAAAGAAACAAAAGTTTGCGATTTTCTATTGTGCGCTAAATTCCATGTAAGTAGTTTTTCTGTCTGTATCCACTGCTGTGTCAAATTTAATTTTGTCAAACAGATTTTGAAGGTGAGTTTATGGTTCGATAAAGCTTCAAATATATTCACTGTACAGTTCATTAGGTAACTGTTGACATACTTAATACAGTTCTCCCCTTCGGCAGCATTACGTGAACTTTAGCGTAAATAATGCTGGTACGATATTTGTTTTGAAATCCAATGTGTTGTGGCAAATGATTTCATTGCTAACGTTGTAGCTCAGCGTTTGTTGAAACTTTAGACAAGATAGTTATTTTCGTAACCACGCCAAAGTAATATTATATTGTGTTTGGAGATATCTTTTTAGCGTGAGTATTTCTGTGCTATGCTCTAATGTGCAGAGAATGGCATGTTTTTGGCAAGATAAACACATCACGTTTTAACCCGAGACAGTATGTTATTGTATTTAGCGCGAATTTCCGCTAAAAAGCAATACTGAGAATTGTTAGATCTTTTTCATAGGAGTAATATGCAAGTGGAGTTCTTTTTTATTTACTTGGTGAAATAAGGTGAAACAGAGATGTTTGGGAAGAACGTATCTGTTGTTGTGTTGTTTAACGATAACCAGATGTCGATGTAATTGTATGGGGGATAAGTTGTTAAGTGAATTTGTCATCATATGTCACAGGTGAAATCATGCGATTGCGAAACATGTAAGCTAAGTTGACCTTTATGAAAGGGATAATATTTGCTAGGGCTATCGAATGGTATTCGCGAGAATGTGAATGGTGCTTTTATTTTTGCGAGAAAGCTCTGTGACATAGTTTGTCTTGAGAGCAGCCGGAGCACTTTAGAAAGTACATGTAGAGATGGCGAGCAGCGAAAAGATTTTAAATTTTCCTTTAGCTGAAATTTTTTCTTTAATACAAAGAAAACGTTTTGCACCCATTCCAGTAGCTTAGAGCCAATTACGCCTTAATTGTTTGATGCCAAGTTACTTCAGGTGGCTTCACACAAGCTTCAGTGTTGATATCTAAAGCTTTGTAATTGGACATTGTGAACAGACCACGAGAAGATGGTAAATTGTTTTTTTTTTTTG
>JAHPZR010014628.1:20000-37500 GCA_019787425.1 Platygyra sinensis | reverse complement strand
TCCGCCCTATCGTTTCATCGGTTAACACCTATAACTATAATCTTGCTTCTTACCTTGTTTCTATACTTCAGCCAATCTCGACCAACCAATATACTGTCAAAGACTCTTTTAGCTTCGCGGATTGGGCCAAAAAGTACAAGCATAACAATGGAATAATGTGCTCTTTAGATGTCTCCTCCCTATTTACAAATGTGCCACTCGAGGAAACACTAAACATTTGTCTAGATAAATTATATTCTCTTGCTGATCCTCCGGCTTTGCCCAGGGTTGTTTTACGCAAGCTATTAGAATTTGCCACCAAGAAGAGCCACTTTCTTTTTGACGGGAAATACTACGACCAAATTGATGGTGTTGCCATGGGTTCGCCATTGGGCCCTGTCTTAGCCAACATTTTTATGTGTGATTTTGAGGAAAAGTGGTTGATGAACGCCAAGGTTAGTCCTTTATTTTGGAATCGGTACGTGGATGACACGTTCACCATGTTTCACAACAAAGACAGAGCAAATGAGTTTTTGCACTATTTGAACAGTTGTCATAACAATATTAAATTTACCATTGAATTTGAACAGAACAATGCAATTCCGTTTTTGGACATTCTTGTCACACGTAATCAAAACAACACTTTCATGACATCCATCTACCGAAAGAAAACTTTCACAGGTCTCTACACGAAATGGGATTCCTTCACTCCACGGAAGTACAAAATAAACCTCATCCGCTCCCTCGCTTATCGCTACTACCGTCTTTGTTCATCTGGCTCCTTGCTACAATCTGCCCTCAATGATCTTCGAAAACTCCTTCTTCAGAACGGCTACCCACAAGGCATAATCAACTATCACATCAACGATGTTTTGAACAAAAACAGACAACACCAGCATAGCAACCCTGTGTCTACTGTTCCCAAGAAAGATGTCATTGTCCTACTTCCCTACTTGGGTTTGCAAAGCAACCAAGTCGCTAAACGCCTGAAATCTTGTGTGTACAAATTCTACTCTTGTGTTAACCTTAAGATTGTTTTTCAGAGCACTCGATGTATAAAATCTTTCTTTCCTTACAAGGACCGTATTAATCGTTCACAACAGTCCAGAGTTATTTACAGAGCAAATTGCTGGGATTGTAATGGTTTTTACATCGGCAAAACTAAACGACGGCTTCACGATAGAAAAACCGAACACTTTAAGGCCCTCGCTAAAAATGACAATGCTTCAGCCATTGCTGACCACGTCAAGGCCACTGGACATAACATCAAGTGGGATCATTTTGATATTTTAGCGAAGGGCAAAACAGACTACCATTGTAAGATAAAAGAGACGTTATTTATTCAAGAACTTCAACCAGCTTTCAACGTCAACGTCGGAAGTGAAAAGCTGATGCTTTATTAATCTGTTATTTTATATATATATATTTTATATTTTACTGTTAAGTATTTGCTTAATCTAGGTTCCAGTCCCCTCACCCGCTTTGTTATATATAAATAGCTGTTTTAAATTTCAACGGTTACTTTTGAAAATGTATGTAGAGTACATACGAAACGTCAAGTCAAAATGAACAAGTTCAATATGTTTATCACTGCTGTTTGTGTCTTATTTTTGACCAAGGAGGCAACTTCGGAAATACACGAAGAGCTACAGGGAGCAGATGAGTCCTATTGGGCCGTATTTCCAGTTAAATTCACCGAACAATTTTAGCACGAATCGATCTGTTGTTGATTCAAATCACTGTAAGTGATCCAACCTTGTTCCCAGGGTCTCTCATCTAACCGCCCTGAGAGACCCTGGGAACGAAGTTGACGCAACTCACGCTCTCGCGCTCGCCTCGCTTTCGTCTCTGTTACCCTGAAATACGCAAAAAATTACGCCTGTCCTGCAGGCTAGGTACTCCTTAGCCTGCAGAACAGGCGTGATTTTATGCGTATTTCGGATGAACAGAGGTGACGCGAGCGCGAAGTGCGAGTTGCGTGCGAGGGGAGGATCGCTAATGATTAAAGATTAAATAGAGTAGGGTGTTCGTACAATGTGATAAGTCCGAAAATACACAGCTTTCAATTCTACTAAAATACATGCATTTTGAACAGCTCAGCTTAGTAGATACAAATCTTTCTTATCTGCGGCTGTTCGGACCGGTCAATAAAATATGACTACCGTTTACGACAGGTGTTGAAATCGTTCAAATTTTCTGAACAAATGACAAAAACAGTTATCTTCGAACGGACTTTTATGATTGAGTACTTTACCTTCGAACTAGGCTGTTCAAACAGTGAAAAAAGCGTTAAAACAGGGTCGTAACGAGGTATATGGGATCAGGGATCATAGGCCTAAAAAAAAAGGTGGGATCCGGGATCACAACCCCCGGGATCGGGATCAGCGATGGTTTTTTATTGGATCAAGGATCAGCTGGAGGTGTTTTGTATAACAAAAAGAATTCACGACGCTCATCTTAACAGGGTTTTTTTAGGTTGTTTGAAATTTTATGGTCAATTTAATAAGTAATTCTTGGTATTTGGACTAGCTAACTGATAGGGACGAGAGATGACCGGAGATCGGAACCAGAGAGCACTGGTTAGTCACGCTTATGTTAATCTAGCCTGTTCCAGGCTCTCGGAAGTTGGGAGGGAAAAAAGGGAGAGCGCGAGAGAAAAAATGAGGAAGGACTAAGGCTCCTCGCCTTAGTCCTCCCTCGCTCGTTTTTGCTTGTCCCCAACTACCGAGAGCCTGAAACAGGCTAATGTTAATCTGTCTTAAAAATAGCTTGCCGGGATTTTATTATTTAACTCGCGCTGCATGACATTGATGCCATATGAACACGCTGGGTTGCTTTAGACTGAGCGCGAGTTGTTATAGGTATAATTTTTGGATCGTAAGAGTAAACTTTTCAGATAGGTTTCGTTTTTATTCAATGGGGAAAAGAAAGAAGAGAAAAGACGATCGCACATTTAGAAGGTAAATTGATTTTAACTTTGATTTAGCGTTTTCTTTCTTGCCAAAACCAGCAGTGGGAGGCGAGGTGGCCTCATGGTTAGTGCGCTTGTCTTCGGAGCGAGCGCTCCGGGTTCGAACCCTGGCCGGGGACATTGTGTTGTGTTCTTAGGCAAGACTGGCTTTACTCTCACAGTGTCTCTATCCACCCAGGAGTATAAATGGGTACCGGCGAATTTAATGCTGGGGGGTAACCCTGCGATGGACTGGCATCCCATCCAGGGGGGAGTAGAAATACTCTCGGTCGCTTCGTGCTAAGGAAACCGGGATAAGCTCCGGCCTGATGGGCCACTTGGCTCATATGCGGACTTTACCTACCCTTACCCCAAAACCAGCAATCTTTTGGCAAAATTTTACTTCAAAGTCCCGTGACTGCCTCCATTAAGAATCAAAACAGTAGAATGCTCATGAAGCAACAGAAACTTACTAACTTCAAATCAACAATGAAACCTCTGTATCATTTTCAACAGGAAGTGAGCGTACTGAAGAAACGTTTCTTTAAATTAAAATTAAAAAACGCGACTAGCCCATCGGGTACATACATTAGATATATTATATTGATACAGCAAAGTAACGTAGCTGTGCTTCATGAAGCAGATAGAGGATATTATGCCGTGGCGAGAAGACATGAATTTTATGTTTGAGTGGCAAGAACAATATCTCACGAGTGAGCGCAGCGAACGAGCGAGGTATTGTTCTTGTCACGAGGACATAAAATTCATATCTTCGAGCTAACGTGTAATGTTTTTTTTATTATTATATAATCATACTGATGACGGCGTTTTTTGATGATTTTCCAAAGATTTCCGACCACTTTCCAAAAATTGCTGAAGATCTTCCAAAATTGTTCCGAAGGCCAGACGAACGTTCCCGAACATTTTCCTAGAATTTCCGAAAATTTACCACTCAGATACCTCTTCTGTAGTTTCTAACTAGCTTTCCTGTCGATCACTGGCCTAACCTGCGATCAGGCGTCCCTTATATTTTTTGTCGCGGCGGGAAGGTACGCCTGATACAATTACTTGACTAAATGTCTGCCGCCCCCTAATTAATCATTCATTCCGGATAACCAAGCAGAATTACCGGAAGTCTTTCGTGTTGTCGACAGATCGGATCGAAATCCACCAATCACAGCCATTAGTGTGACCTTCTGACCTTCTTTACGTCATGCTAGCGGGCTGTGATTAGTGGATTTCGATCCGATCTGTCGATAGCATGTATGAGTGACAGAAATTTTGGAAACGTTTCCGCAGGTGTTTTGTTTTCCAAAGTCGCGTATCGAAAACGGTGGTGTATTAAATACATATATAGCGCTCTTGCCTAATCCCGTCGGTAGCACCGCCAAAACATCTCTCCCATGGCATACGATTCTATGAATGTATTCTATTTGTTCATCATTGAGAGTTTTGTGAACAAAACTCTGAAGAGAAGCATTTAAACCTGACAAAAACTCTCTCTCTTCGCTCGCCTCATCGGACGTCATGATGGAATTCATCAGCATGCGGGATTTCTTTTACCGGAAATCACACCGCCACAAAGGTAACCAATCATGGTTCAGTTCTAAGTACCTTTTTGTTTCTTGACCAATCAGAGAAAAGTCCAGATTCTGGACTAGCAACAGACAAATAGTCAAGTAATTGTATCAGGCGTACCTTCCCGCCGCGACAAAAAATGTAAGGGACGCCTGATCGCAGGTTACCACTGGCCACACAGTATACACATGAAGAGCTCACTTGTGTGGCAGCCCCGGGGTGGCAGCAACATAAATTTTAAAACACTGAAACAAAGAATAACATATCATGTTTTGGAAAATTTTGGACCCTTTATAGGAATTTCCCTTTTATATTCGAAAATAGACTACGAGTAGTCCCTCTTTCGCTTAGTCCGTCTTGCAAAACGCGAAAGAAACCCGCGAGAAAAAAATGGCCGCGCGAGATCCTGGTGGCGAGATGCGCGGCCTCTTTTTTTCTCTTGCAGTTTTCTTTCGCGTCTCGCTCAACGGACTAAGCGAAAGAGGGACTACTCTTAGTCTAATTCGATAAAAGAGCCCAGCTGCACCAAGGTTATGCAACTATTCTTTTTCTCCGAAAGCAAAGTAACGTGGTCGTTACTTTCGGATTTTCGTTTAAAAAAAACTTTGACACCTTAAGTTATTTATTTATTCTAGATCTTTTCAACTTGTTGTTGCTCTTACCACTGATTCACTCTGAAAATGCTAATTTGAGTTAATAAGTTTTCAGTCACCAGAATCAATTCAAGAACGAATTCATGTACTTGGCGGCATCAGTTCTGTTATTACCGCTAAATAGTACCGCTTTCTGGGCAGCTTCTTGGAGAGAATTAAAGTTAACCATTTGCACCTGAGTTAGTCGGTTTTTTCTGAATGTCACTTTATTGTCACAGTTCATTAATCGTACAGATTGCAGAGAAAATTTATATAGTCTCCATTCCAGTTGTCGTCGAGTTATAAGTCATTAGACATTGTCTTCTTCACTAAAGGCTTCGGAACCAAGTTCTGCAAAAGCTTTTTGAATCTGGGATCGTTTGTAGAATCTTCAACTTTAGATTTCCTTATCAAACATGGCGATAACAAAGCTGGCAATGTAGTTGTCTCTGATGTATGGTTAACGTCATTAGATAGGTAAGCTGATACAACTCTTGGTAGACGCATAGTGCGACGGCTTTGTTCTGGAGAAGGGTCTAAAGAATCACCCATGCTAACGAAACGCTTATTGTCATGTCTAGTCGCTCTCAGATTTTGTCTTAATCCTCCTCCTTCAATTCGAGGCAAGTTTAATATTTCAGGGCTAGATTCAACTCGCCGCATTGTTCTTATGTCTCTGATAGCATGTTCCTTCTCCCATCGCAGCCGACTTTCTTCTTTCTTTTGCCAGAGTCTCAGGTGATTAATTTCACTCTCCAGTTTAGAGTCTTCGAAGACGTTGTCTTTCAAAATCACTTTTCCAGTTTTACTATCTTTGATTTTTAGAGCCGTGTGTACGCCATGAGCTCTTGTTAGTTCCTTTGTCCTGTTTTCCATCGGTCTGTTTTTGTTTGTTAGCACTCAGTTGCTAAGCCAAGGTGTTGTCTTTAAAGTAACACTGATATAGTGGGGCTATCCGCAGTTTCTCAGCATGTAGTACTACTGATTTCACCAGCAACAGGTAGTCCATTCACTCGTCGTAATACTAACAGGCTTCGCAATAAACAATTGGATTTCTCGACTATTCTTTGAGCCGTGCAGTGAAGCGAAGTATGTCAAGCAAATGGTTTTTGTGCGGTAGTCCATGCAATTCTTTTTCAAAAATTCTAGAGCAATATTAAGTGTCTCTTTCTTATGACTCTATTGTATACATTGTTACGCTTAGCTTTGTAATGCGTGCACCGTCGTATTGGAAGCTGCATCCTTATAACCGGTTGCGGCACTTTTACATCTGTTTCGCAACCGGCACCTGGTACCCGGAATGTTCATTTCCCTCGACTATCAGTTTGGAAGTGAGCGATTTTGGCACACTTGTTCAGTAAGAAACGAATGTTGCATTTTGAGGTTTTCATTTTTAAATCATAAATTGTTCCGCGACAATGCCAAAAGGCACCGTGGGTAGCGATCAGCTCTCTGTTGTTTCTCAAAAATCACGAAATTTCAACAGGACATCAATATGTATCGTCATGGCAACTCTTTCATTAGGACTGAAACAACGAAAACTATCACCAACAACATCAGAGAAGGAACTTCGAGAAAAGTTTGATTAACTACAGAATGACGGCAGCAGAGTGGCAAAGGCGCTGGACTTGAAATCCGAAGGTTGGGGGTTCAAGTCCTTCCCTGACCAAATCTATCTACAACAGGAGTATATTTCGGAAGGCTTCACACTTACGACTACGTGTGGTGGCAATTCATGCAAGAATTGATTCTAAACTCAAATAGAAATCGACAACGAATAATCTAATTGCGCGCAAGGAACACATATGCCGTCATTGCTTTGAGCATAATAACGAGGCAAAAAATAAATTAAGCATTAAAGAGATAAATGGTTTTGACCTGGCGAGGGACTCCCAACTAAAAAGGACGGGATTGCTTGTCGTACCTTTTAGATACCTCTTAGGATGTTCATCCTCATGAGGTTTTGAGCGGAAAATATTGCAGGAGGTAATTTGTTGCCTTATACATATCCTGTAATTCATTGGCTAATATAAATAGGGTATTTTACGATAACAGCACAAATTATCGCGCGCTCATTGGTTGATTTTTATCGTCAATAAGCGGACAGACACATGAATTTATAATTTATGCGATGCAGCAACGATCCAGAGCGGACAATTCGACAGTTTGCTATCGTAAAAAACGAATAGACGTCAGTTTTTCATGCGTCTGTCCTGTCATAGACAATGAATTTCGTCATAACATTGTCAAAGTAGTCCGCGGATCTACAGTTACTTTGACCGGCAATGTTACGACGAAATTCATGATCAATAACAAGACAGACGCATGAGAAGCTGACGTCAATTTGTTAAATAGACGTCATTCAACGTGCGTTGATTTGGTTTGGGTGGCCAAATGGTAAAAACTTGCGTCGACTTGCGTGCAAATTAGATTTTGACCAGTGAACGCAACTCATCGCAATTCATCGCAAGTCAACGCAAGTAGACGCAAGGCCTGGCCGAAGGAAGTCGCAAGTACGCACAAGTTTTCAACTTGCGAGTACCTTCGGCCCTAATTCGCGGTATTATGCGCTTTCGGTGTTTTAGGGTACCCAAGACAATAGGGGTTTGGGTGCGGGGGTACACAACACTCATGGATACCAAAATCACTGTGATATACGGGAATAATAGCGACAAAAGCTGACTGACGTCGGTTTGAGTCTGGACCTTTGTCAGGCGGAGAGAAATCTGTGTACCACCCCTGTCTGCACAGTGAGGAAGGTTCCTCTTCTGCTACATTCAGTAGAGTAAGATTTTCATTACTTAAAACTCATTTCGCATTTCGCACTAACAAAGCTCGATCAGTGGAGTATTACATTCGGGCGTCACTCAAGGGTAAATCGTGATTAGAATTTTTATTTGACCCAGAAACACCTTTCGAACATAATTTATAGTGAGATTCTGGAGTATCGATCATTTGTGAAATTTTTTAGAATCATGTAAAACCCTACATGTAAAATTTATACTTTAGGATGAACCTGAGTAAATCTGGCAAATACGTTCGACAACACATTGGTAAGATTCAAAGCAACAAAGTTACGAAAGTTACGCTGTTTCTCGCCTTTTAGAAATCAATTTTGATTCTCCGGCGAAGAGCTTCTGAAAATGTGTCTAGATTCTTGTCAGTAACGCTGAGGGAATAAAATACAGGTAAACTGAAGTAAATAATATGAATAAGAAAATAACTAAATTAAAACCGCAGGCTTGGATCAGTTAGTAAAACTTTAGGTCAGTTTGTCGAGCCTATATAAAATCTGGGATTACTGCAACTGCAACGGTATCTTCATCTCCCTTTTATATCTACCATCATTCTCATTCTATGTTTCAATATCAGGTAGCTTCTTTGTCATTCTCTGATACGGTTGCCTTGAAAACATTTATGATAATATAGCTGATTGACCGTAAAATACATTCGTCACTCACGGAAAACACGTCATAGAACTACTCAACCTTCGCTGGCTGTGATTACATTCTCAAAGCGGTTTCAGTTCCTAACTTAAGTTTAAATGAAAGCAAGGAAATCCCGACTCTGCATGAAGGTAAGTAAAACAAATATTATGATCGAGGTTTACCGGCTTATCAGGTTTTACCCACGTTTAATGGCCGCCCGACGCTAGTCGGTATGTTTCACTCGGTTACTGTTGCTGTGTTGTGCAGTTTGGCTTCGCCCCTGACTATAAATCCGGCATAAAGCGTTAACTCTCAGTGTAATGTAGGTTGCAGGCTTGCTATTTGGACTGACCTCACAAGGAAGGTCGACTGCGATACCCTGCGAGTGGAGTCCCCTTCGCTCTTCCTACATAAAATTGTCTAGGAAGATCTAAGGAGACTCTACTCGCAGAGCAGGTCTGTGAGCAACTTCAGACCGACAAGTTTCGAAGAGATTCAAGGTTTTTTCTTGCACTGTCGCAAAGCTGTACACGGTAACTGATTCGGCGATCGGCAATCATGTTCACTCAACGAGCGTTGTGTTTGAGAGGAGAGCTTCTTCCGTGCTGTTGGTAGTAGGTGCTGCAAATTAAAATTCTAAGAAAGTGATGCTTCAATAGCATCTCCGTGACAATATCCTTAATCGTTCATGGTAAAGTGTGTGTAGGATACAACTTAAGGAGTTGAGTTTTCCAGCTTTCAGCCCTCGCGGTATACGCAACAGTTGCCTGACCTTTTTGTTGTAATTTCAAGTAAAAATCGAAAGTCACTCCATGATCCATCAGATGAATGATGTATTTGCTATATTTTGTAATTTATTCATCTGATAGAGCATAATATAACAGTAGAGGGGCAAGTTTAAGGAAGTTTGAATTTTTGATGTAGCCATAACTAGCTTTTTTGACAAAGTAAATGAATAAGTTAGAGACTTCTTACTTCAACTTGAATGTGTAATAACGTTAACCTTGGCGTATAACTGGTTCATATTACTTCTTGCTGTAACAACTACACAGCTGAAGCTAGATGATTGATAATATCTGAGACGCGGTCAGATTCCATAACAAGTAAATATAATAAGATATGAGCCAAGCAGTGCATGGACTCTGCATGACATCTTACATATTATTCATTTGATATACAGTTGAACCCTTCAGGGCTTGAACCAAAAATAGTTCGAGAAGTCAGGGTTTCGACTGAGATAGCCCATGGTAAATCACAGAAAAAGTATATCCACGGGAAAATGGTTATACAATTTTAGAGAGCAGGGGTGCGAACAATGTGTAGATTAGACAAACTAAATCTTGTGTAGTTAGATGTAAACCGGGGGTACTTGCAGTATACATGATGGGGAGGTCCGACGGAGCTTCAAAATGCAGAGCCAAAAAAATGCTCGAGCCTGAAATTTTAGACCCAAAAAAATACCTGGCATCAAAATTTCCTACCCAAAAAATACAAGGATTAAATACCTCAATACGGATTTATTCAATCAAGCGGCGTACTCGATCTTCTAACGCATGATTTTGCATCAATAATCTAATAATGGAAAAGAATTTTTTCTCTTGATTTCTTAAAACATATCTTTTGGCATGATAACTACCAATAAGCTAATGAAATTGTTATGTCCGTTAGTGTCGCTTTATCATTCTTTCTGCTCCACATTCACAGACAGGTCCTCATTGTGACACTATCAGCATACTTCTTTCCACATTGTGGTTATGACGCATAATTAAGTTTCACATTTTCAAACAGGAACTGCGACGAGCGATAAAAAGTATAGTACAATACTTTCTTGAAAAAAACCTATAGTTTAAGGCGGGGGTACACATGAATTTAAGAGAAATTTCGGTAAGTTTAAAGGGAGGCTGAAATGGAAAAAAAAAGGGTTATGGAACACCACCAGACAGTTGCCTGACCGCACAATGGCACCCCAGGTTGTTGGGCAACTGTTTGGAGTGTATCTACATATTTCAAACTTCAAACTCCAATTTTAAAACAACACCAAATCTTCAAAATTTCCTATTTCCATAAATTTTACTAATCCTTTGAGAAAAACTATTTATCTCCAAATATACCTAAAAATCACCAAAAAATTTACAAAACGACCCAAAACATAGATATGTGAAATGAGCATAGAGATTCTTGATTTTTTGAAACGTAAACGAGATATTTGCATTAAAAACATAATACCCAGCCAAAATACGGCTTTCATGTGGATCCCCGCCTTAAAGTTGTCGAAATGTTTCAGGTTCGAGTGAATACCGGTGTTTTGTGATTCACTGATCACAAAAAAATTCGCTTGAAGATTGACCCAAAAATACACGCATAGTTTTTTAAGACCTAAAAAGATACATGACCGATCTTTTGACCTACAAAAATATCGAGCGTGCAGATTTTCAACTCTCCCCCCCCCCCCCCCCCCCCCCGCTCGGGGATGTAAAACAGAGTTTCTAATTGCACTACTGTCAAGAGAGCTCCAGACCGAATTTTAAAGGCGTAGCGAGTATTTTTTTTTGTGGAGTACGCACCGAAGAGCAGAGATTAATTAATTAATTGGACCAAATATTCTGGCTTGAAATTCCGAGTATTCAATGCGACGAATGGAACAGTATTATCCGGTTGGACTAAATCGTGCCACGGGTCATCAGGTTCCAAGTTTTGCGCGAAAATACGAAATCAATCAAACTCATGACTCTTTGTCTTTTGACCTTTCTTTACTTGCTTTGGGGTTGCTCGACTTTGAAGTTGAAATAGACGATGTATTATAGGTGACGATGACAATATAAATAGAATTTAACAGGATATATATCGCTTTTCTTTCCTGACGAATTGACAAGAGTCACTTTCGAATGACGAGCGAGCTGTTCACTCGAGCGGTTATGCTCTCATTTCACGTAGCTCGCATGTATTTTCGCACTACTCACTAAAGCTTGTTGAGGCCAATCCACTGCAATAATGTTGAAGTAAAATATTTCAGTCGTTTGTCAGATAGAACACTAATATTATATTTCGAAGCTTGAGGATCAGCTATGTTGAATTCGATTTCCAGGCTTGGGGAAACTAGGCCCGAGCAGGAATGGTCGAATGAGACGGAATTTTCTGGTTATTCCGATTTTCCGGAATTTTAGACCAACCTCGCGAGGTACGCCCAAAATTTTGGAATGACATCCTGTAAAATGTCTGTTCCATTCGCTCCCCCACCCAGAATTTCCGGAATTTTTGGTCAAATGGAAAGCGCCCATTGTCAACTATTCACATGAAGTAAATTCAAAGTTTCAAAACAACCGTCATTATGGCTGCGAAGCGGTCGAAGCTTTTTTTTTTTCATATCACTCAATAAAACAACTTTACAGCTGTAAAAATCAATGAAACTGTTGGGAAAAGAATTTGAAAGGCCTCAAAGATAAGGTATGTGGCTCATAACAAATAACAGTGATTTGAATTCCGTCGAGTGAGCCTCACCTCAATACGGACTGTAAACCATTATTGCGCTGCAGTTAAAAAAATGAATTTAGCCTGCAGTACGGTCAAATTTAACTCCTCTGGACCCGGTATGTTTCTGCGGGTTGAAGGTTGAAAAATCGACTTTTAGGTCCTCATGAGAGTCTACTTAGCACGTCGGTTAGCCTAAAAATCGCTTCGGTTAGCCTGAATTGGCTCAGGTTGCTTGCTGTTAGCGGAGCAACATAGCTATACAGAAAAGTAAAGGAAACCCTTGACTTAATTTTCTCATGGTTATCATCGCTAGCGGATGTACGCAAGAGGGCGTCGGCGAAAGAGTAGCGACCATACCCCAACTAATCGTATCTACAACAAAATTCTCGATCGTGATTGGTTCTCCGCGCGCCTATTTATAATGGTAATAGGACTGAGTGGAGTCCAATTCAGTCTGTAATCATACGAGGGATTAACAAAATCGGACGACCGCGAAGTGGGAGTCCGATTTGTTAATCACTGTTAATCAGACTGAATTGTTAATCACTGTTAATCAGACTGAATTGGACGACACGATGTCCTGTTACCAATTAATCAAAACTATGACAATATTCGAGGGACGAACAAAGCATCGATTGAGCGTTGAACGATTTTAAAACCTCATTTTGAATGCTGAAAAACCCAGCAATTTACTGGACAAAGTGCCGGCATCGCAACAGCGCGCACAAAATGGCGCGTACTGTCCAGTTACAAGCATGACGTGTGCTGTAACTGTCCAATTAATGCTCAAATTAGGCTGCTGATAGCCAATCACTTTCGAGAATTTTGTTATAGTTTTGGTTAGTAATAGTAATTGGACCGAGTGGAGTACAATTCGTATAGGTAATCAAATGATTTCGAGTGCAATTTGGAATAAATAAGCACGAGTAAATTTTTCAAAGATTACAAAAAATTGCACGAGCCCGTAGGGCGAGTGCAATTTGTAGTCTTTGAAAAATTTACGAGTGCTTATTTATTACAAATTGCACGAGAAAAATCATTTGATTACTTGTTAATAATATACAAGTAACAATTTCTGTCACGCTTCAGTATTTTGCGTGACAAATGGAGGCAACAAGCTACATCAACTTTATTGGATGAAAATTTGACAGGTGAATTCAAGCGTAAAAATTCATTCACTCTCTCCAAGTCATGTATGGAAACTGAGCAGTTTCTTTTACAGTTAAAAGCAGTCTTTACTCAAAGTTGAATTGAAGAACTTGACCACAAAGAAGAGGAATAACTCCCTGCGGTTTTGATGCGGCTTTCTTGCCAAATGTTTTTTCAGTGGTTGAGAAACTGTGTGCAAGAAACCATTGAACCTGGCCGTGGTACAAGTTACTTTGTCCAAAATACCAAGAAACGAAGCTAAAATCTACCAAGAACGGAATTTCTTAGCTGTGAAAGACATCGTTTTCACCTCTCCTGGTTGCTGCCAGACTTCAGCTTCTTCACTGGACGTTGTACAGGTTAGATTTGCCTGAAGCGTTAACCGGGTTTTGTTAGGGAACGACCTTTCTAATCTCTAAGCTCGCCGTTTCAGTTCTTTCACAAAAGTAGAATGCTTGCACTTTTTGTCTTAAAACGTAAGATGTGGCCGGTTCTTAGGACGTCTTGTTGGGTCCTTCTTCGCGTTTTACTTCGTGGTGCTCAAGAATTTGAAAGTTTACTTCTTCAACTGGTATTTTGTAATGTAGTCGCGATCGACGCCGGCATATTTTCATTCACTCGAGCTGAAGTTTATGTTAAAGTTTTTGACCTCGCGGCTTTTGTGTACATCTATTTCACTTTTACTAGTTTAGAAGTTGTTGTTGAGCTTTGTACTTTGCTTCGTTATGAGGTAATTGTATTGAAATGAAGGTAAAGAGTTTCAATCTTCGTTTAATTTTTGTCCGCCATTTTGTTTGTCCGAGCTCAAAGTAGGAGCTGTCAATCATTTTCAAAACTAATTACACTTTTTGCACTCAATTACACATTTTTGCACTCAATTACACTTTTTTGCACTCAATTACACTTTTTTGCACTGATTTGGGATTAATTGACATGTTCTTAACCAATCAGGAAATTGTTGCTTGTATATTATTAAGGGAGTAATCGCGCGAGTAATTTCAAAATCGGACGAGCGCGAAGCGCGAGGCTGATTTCAAATTACGAGCACGATTACTCCCTGAATTGTACGACACGAGGTCCAATTACTAATTAATCGTATCTATAACAAATTTCGGAATTAAAAATGTCTTTTCAGAACTTTTTTAGAGCAAAAACGTCTGTAGCGCTTTTCCTAAGTTTTGAAAACTGTAGAAAACATTGCTAAGGAAGCCATCAAAGCGCGTGTAATTGGCGTGAAAATCACGTGGGTATCCAATTACAGGTGTCCAATTACAAAAAGTTCAAATCGGACACCTGTAATTGGACACCCACGTGATCGCGCGCCGATTACGTGACAAATAGGCGCGCGGAGAACCAATCACGTTCGAGAATTTTGTTATAGATACGATTAGTCACGTAATCGGCGCGCGAGGTATCCGATTTAAACTTTTTGTAATTGGATACTCTCGTGTTGTACAATTTAGGGAGTAAATCGGCCTCTCGCTTCGCGCGATTACTCCTTGAATTGTACTCCACTCGGTTCCATTACTAATACTAATAGGTTGAGAGAGAGACATGCACCCTTGGTGTATACGGTACTTCTTTGATTTTGGACATCCATGTTATGGTCAATTGACACCTGTCAATACAAGTTACCCGCTGACCAGTATCACGTTACCATATCGCGGGCTCAAGTTTAGAAGTTATCGAGGTCATGTGTTTTGCTTTTCACTGCTTTCTCATATTTTGAAGACCTGGAGATTACAAACTCAGAACAGAAAGCCAAACAACATAAGCAGAAAACTTCACCATAAAGTCCCAAAACTGAAATCAAAATTTTCGCTTATCCTGGGTTAGCTTAATAGGCCACTTGCACTAAGAGGTCATGTGACATCGTTTTTATGAAAATGAAAGTTACGTGATTTTCCTTTCGAAACACTATTAGTGGGTCATTTCTTAAACAAAATAATCGTGATTTGGTTTTTCAAACCCGCACCATTTGCTTAAAATGAGAAAGTCCGTAGCTGGTCACGTGACCAAAACTTGATTTTTAAAATTATGAATTCCCGTTTTCTGACACAAATTTTGCACTTAAACTTCAAGGAAAAATGTTGAAAAGATGATGCGGTAACGTTTATAGCACATCTGAACGTAACTATCAAACATCTAACAAGACATAAACAAAAAGTAGTTTTGGCCGCCATGTTGGAGGGCAAGAGTATGCCCTCCAACCTGGCGGCCAATACAAATCATACTAAAAAGTTGAAAAATCAAAGTACCATAAAATATCTCCCTTAAATGCGTTTCCTCTCAAATTTCGTGTGTAAGATAATTTTTATGTGTTCTGTCAATTTTTGGCATCAGCAAGATTACAACTCACTGTTTAAGGGAGGCATTGGTCACGTGACCTCTTAGTGCAAGAGGCCTATCGGACTTTGAACAACCCGGCCCAGGAGCTTCGCTTTTAGGCTTGGCTAAATATGTATATTACATACCAGGCTTGGCTAAATATGTATATTACTGTGGTTTATTCGACTTCAACTCAAATAAACAAGTCGTTTCAACCTGCAAAATATACCTAGCGTATTATGAGAGATTTCCTTTTTTTTGTATAGTTTGAAAGAAACTTAATGATATGGAATCGAAGAAGAGGAAGGAAGTGTTTCCTGTGGAAGTTACCGCTGTGGCTTTGTGTTGTTACAGCTGGTTGGGTTTATTTTACTGCTGTATTTGGTTTCTATCTGACCAACTCAGCTTCCCTGCAAGATCCAGACAACGTAAGCTACAGAGGACATCTTAAATTGGAATTTCCCAACACTTCTGCATTCCAACAATCTGAGAAACATCAACCTGGAACAGCAACCAGGAGAAATTTGATAATCATTGCTCATGGCCGTTCGGGATCTTCGCTCACTGGAGACATTTTGAATCATCATCCCGATGTGTTTTACATGTACGAGCCATTGCAGACCGTGGAAAGAACTCGTAAATACTTCAAAGTAGATTACAACAGCCTTGTACAGAAGTTCTTGACCAATATACTACATTGCGATTTCAGCGAGCCGATCTTCCTAGCTGACATCGAAAGTTATTACCGCAGACCGCTTCACCCCCGCATCAGTCGAGCTATTGCGTCACCGCCTCTTTGCCCTTACCACATGTCAGACCCGAGATGGGATTTCAGGCTCTGCCCAAAACTGACAAGAGAAACACTTGGAAATGCGTGCAAAAATTATTACAAACTTACTGTTATAAAAATTCTCATGAAGCGCATGGGTGACAAAAGTTTAGAAAAGACTTTATCTGCTTGCGATTCTCAAAATATAAACTGCAAAATTGTGTTGTTAATAAGAGATCCCCGTGCGGTGATTCCTTCCTCTTTAAGTGTGAACTTCTACAAGGAGGAGGGCGGAACTGCCAAGCTTGGAACAAGAATGTTTAGCTACAAGTTATGTAAAGAGACAGAAGACAGTTTACACTTCGTTAAAAAACTCCCTGCTTGGATGCGACGACAAGTACAAGTTTTAAGATACGAAGACTTGGCAAGGAATCCTTTGCCAGAAATGAGACGTTTGTACAAGTTTGCTGGACTGTCTGTTTTAAAGAGAATCGCGACTTGGTTGAATGAGAGCACTCATCCAACCAAAAGCAGATCAAACATGAAAATAAAAGGAAGTCCCGCTGCTTTTACTGTAGATGACGCACAAGCCGCCATTAATCGGTGGAGATGGAAAGTGCATCCTTACGAAATAGCTATTATTGAACACTACTGCAAGCATGTGATGCAGTTAATGGGGTACCGGCCTGTGGACACATCACACGAATTGCAAGCAAACATTTCAATTCCTCTTGTTAACGATGATTATGAAGCGAAGAATTGGTGACATGACTGAAGAATGTTTTTTCAGAAGTGATGACGTAGCATGGGTAGAGCCGTGTACTGTAGTATGTCTATGTATCTCGTTTCTGGAGTCACCCGCTGACAGTACGGAATTACAATGTATTGTTTCGATATACTTATTAATCCGACACTAATCTGAATCCGAGTTTTGAATTTTGCACATTGTGATTCATACGTCTTACTCGGTTACTCTTGCACAGAGAAGTTTCCTTTTTTCACTTGCTACGCTGCCACTTTTGTTGCTGCTAGTCATCGATGGAAACCAGCCGGACTGGGAATAATGCATAAAAAAGAGCTCTTAGAGCTTATTTCTGAATGCAAAGGCCTAACTGAACGTGGTTAACACGTGATAAAAAAAACAAACAAACGCATGACACGCTATTAGTTCTACAGAAGATACAACTGCGGCTGTAAGACTTTTGCTCACCTTGTT
>JAHPZR010014628.1:7500-12500 GCA_019787425.1 Platygyra sinensis | reverse complement strand
CTGTAGCACAAAAACTCTGACGAGATGCGAGGCTTGAGTAAACAACAAACATACTTTGCTAATTTGTAGTTATAAGTGCCTACGTAAGAATATTTGATCTGGAATCTTTGACTTTGCGTCATAGGTAAACCAAATAACCAAGTTAGTTGAGAACCGGTGGGATAAATATACCGGTATGTTCCAGAGCATTTTTCTTAAGATACCGTTGGAACTTGCTTTTCCTACGTAATGTTAATTCACATTGCAATTTCTTAAATTTAGGGTTGTCACTCAACAAATCACTAATTGTTTTATTGTAGACTACCAAGCACTACAACGCCATTATCTTTATCAGGTTTTAGGCTAATGATGTCTTTTTTTCTTTCTGAGTTGTATCAGTATTTCAAGTTTCTGTAAGTCATTTAGTGAAGGCTTGAACCTACCTCCTCCACAGGCTTTTCTTAAATTTTTTCTTAGCGGAAAGAGCCATTGGGAGGCTAGGAGTGAACAAAAGGGCGCCCCCCTCACTAGTTAACCATTTTACGTTTTTTTTCGCGACTGGTGACGAGGCAGTCATAGAACGGAGTTGTCATCAACCTCGTTCCCAGGGTCCTCTCTCTACTTCGAGAAGTAGAGAGAGGACCCTGGGAACGAGGTTGAGTTGTCGTAAGACTAGTTGCCAAACGCTGCTGATTGCACTTTATTGCCTTTGCTCTTGTCTGGGAGATGTCTTTTAAGACCTTGGCGATGGAGTTCAAATTTTGTGAAAACGTTACGTTTGGCTTTATGGAAAACGTGAGACCAAATTTCAAAGTGCCAAGTTCTTCTTCAGACAATTTGTAAGATGAAACGTCGAGAACTGTATCTTTGTGAGTGAAAGAAGAGTTACGTAGAACTTCTTATGTGCCTTGACAAATTCGTTAACTTTTTTAACATCGTTTTTGCGTGACTTCTTTGACAACGAACAGGTCCAGGCTGTTCAAAAGCTTATCAAACCAAACACAATGCAAGTGTTACACCTCTGGCCGCAGTACGAAATTCAATGCAATTTGTTCTGACCTGATGCGCTGATCTGACCCGTCTGAACCATGGTGGTGTATGTATACAGTAAATTTTTTTTTTTTTTTTGGGGGGGGGGGGGGGTCGTGTTTGCTTAGTCACAGAAAATGCGCTTTACCGGTTACTCTTTAATCACTCGTTGTCATCTTTAGATTTTTCTGCCTGACTGAAACCCGTTACTAATTCAATGTTCTAAGCCTGTCATTTGTTGTCAAATTTAATTTAAACGTAAAACCGAGAGCACACAAATAGCTACAAATGCTCGAGTCTGCATCCCAGTCCCCGTAACAAAAGAAGTAAATTAAGTGTCGTGAATCTGCACAGCGTAGTTCATATTCATTCTTGTCATTAGCCAGACTTGCACTATTATAATTTTTGGCACAATTCGAGCACCCAAGCATAATTTTTCAAAACGCAATGGTGTCGCATAGTTATACGATGTTCATCCTTTTGATGCACAAAGCTAAGTTTTATCTTGCTCTTTTAGTGTCTTGGCTACACGGTCTTACCAGGGAAATAAGATAATATCAAGTTCTCTTTATGGAGTTAGATTCAGTAGATCTGGGAATTTTGACTTCCCTAGTCGCCAATAAATTAAAAAACCTACAAATGAAATTGTGCTAATCTATTCTCGAAGTTGTAAAAATATATGAGAAAATAAAAGCAATGTTCTGAAAGTATATTAGCCGAAGCTAGAAAGTATTACTACACGTCATTTGCACTTGAAAGAAAAACTCAAATTAAAAATACTTTCAACACACTTTTAAATTCACAAAACTAGTTTCGCTGTAACAACGGCCTCATCAGTTGATCTTACATTGTTCCGTTGGTCGCGAACATTGTAAGACTGATCATCAACTGACAAGGCTGTTGCCCGTAGAGTTTGATGATACTGCTGTTCAAGTAATCGACATTTCAGTTAACTTAATTCTTCTCTATCTTCGCGCCACCATAGCACAATAAACCTTGCCTTGGTAGTTGTTAACGACACGCAGCCATGCACTGGCTTTGAACGTTGGGTCTGTAGATTTATTAAACAAGTAGCAGTGGCAAGTGAAGCTTTCAGGTATTAGAACCTATCGAGAGTCTCTTTCCTCCGTGTAAAATGCACTTTACTTCTGAATTTCTCCTCTGCAAGGCAAGGAAGATTGGTTTTCCAGGACAGAGCGAAGGTAATCTTCCATCACACGTTGGACTGAAAAAGAAAAATTCACTGCATCGATATTGCTAATCAAAAAATTTGAGGGGCCTTGGAAGGCAAGCTATATGACGAAAATCACTTGAAGCTCTCCAAACAAGTTCTACAGTAACGAAAGGTTATGCATGTATAGCGTCAAACTGTGAATTTCTTTTGAGGCTGTCTTAGCTAGTGTTTTGTTAAATTTCGTACCGATCTTTTTTTCTCTACAAGTGACTCACCATTTTTGTTTCCAACTCCTACAGCGAGACTCAGAGCAGTATGACCTTCATTGTTCGTTGCTGTTAAGTCTGCTCCGTGTTCTAAATAAATATTAATAATAGTTCAGAATACGATCTATTTGCTTATAAACCAAATAAACCGTTCTACAGTCGAACCTCCTGACAACAGCCACCTTGGGGACAGAGGAAAGTGGCCGGCGTTGCAGAGAAGTGAAGGCACTTATGAGAAGTTAGGGGTGTAACATGACCCCTGTTTTTTCGGAGAAAGCAACATTTACATTTTTAAAAGAAACCTACCTAGGAGGAGCTTGACTACCTGTGGATAGCCATTATAAGCTGCATACATAAGTGGTGTACCTCCTTCCTGTTAACAGAATTTAGTTGCACGGTAAATATTCAAACTCTTATAATATTGTAATACGGATTTACTACATTTAGCAACTACAATCGAACCTATGGTTACGACCATCTGTCATAAGCGACTACTTCTCCTCTGCGACCAATTTTCCAAAACTAAAAGTAATAGTTAGTCAAATCAGTGTATTTGGAACCTCTTGTAAGCAACGATCTCTCGTAAGCTGAAGCACAACCAATTTCAGAGCTAAAAGTTTGAAATTTTCTTTTGTTTTTAACCTCCCACAAGCAAACATTTCACCTCACCTCACTTGTCTTCTTCAAGTTCTGCGGTGCACAAGGCCGCATAAGCAACACTTAACAAATAATAAAGTTGAATTTAATGAATAATGAGGTGTCATAACATCATCCTATTCCTAGATAGTACAAGATAAAAACGTCTCAATATGAGGTACCATAATTATTTTTCGAAATTGACTTCAATTAAAAAAAAACATAAATTACAGTTACCAAGTGCATGCTGATGAGGCATAATTTTCTCCTCTTATGGTCTAAGCTCTCGTAAGTGACCACCCAGACTTGACATATTTTTTTGGTTATATTGGGTGGTCGCTTATGGGAGGCTGGAATGTTTTAACTACTATAACTTAAAGTAATGTATTGGTATATGTCAAAGAAACCATGTTAAAAGAAAGGTTTCACTAATTTTTGCAATCAGTGCTTCTACAAAGAAAATGGGCAGCTCAGTTACTTTTAAAATGGCTTAGTCATTATTAAAACGATGATGTGGATATATTCAATCAAATTGAATGTTCCTTGAGGGGAACCCTGTATATCACCTCTGTGTCAAAGAAGGCAAAAATATTTAACAACTCTTTACTGAAATGCATGTGGCTAGCGATGGATATTATAACTGCTATCCACCGATACTGAGGTGAATAGTTGTTTTAGTATATACTAAAACAGTGAGATAACATACACCACAAAAAATTAATATGGATGATTTCTTCACTTGTCATGGATGCAAACCGAGACGCCATTATTTCCCGAGTTGCTCGGAGGTATACAGCAAAGGATATTCGGAGTTTGACGAGCCAATCAGAGCACGCCTTCAACGCTATTTACTGTTTTAGTATATACTAATACCCTATACATGTATATGGTTAGTTGTTTAACCAACAGATTAAGAAAGAGGTGCAGCAGTTGTAAATTTGCTCCACAAGTTGTAGTTAAATACGATTTCACTATATGTGGACTCAGATCAAAAATAGAGTAGTGGTAGTCAGGAGCTAACATAGTGAGATAATGGTTTGACACTGACTTTTTTTTTGATGTTTCGTTCAAGACGTTTCGGCTGGTGCTTAAGCCTTCATCAGTTGAAGGCTTAAGCACCAGCCGAAACGTCTTGAACGAAACATCAAAAAAATTATCTCACTCTGGACTCAGATCAACTGGTCTCTAATTTCTTGCAGTCTGTTAATATACTGTAGACCATAGGAAGTACCGAATGACCTTTACTTTTAACAAAATGGAAAGTCAAGTCATGGTTAAGGTAGCATCCCACCCCAAATAACCGCTTCGCGCTCGCACCGTTTTAAAGCGAGACGTTAAGTAAAAACCCTGACAAACTATATATTTTCTGAAAGCTTAATAAATGAAGATTACCATACCGTATTTATTGAAATAAAAAAAAATAAATGCCGTAAAAATATAGCGATCGTTTTGCAAAAGTACATGGCTTGCAATAGTCAGTTCCTGTGCAGTCGGAAGTGATCAAAATGAAGAGACGAACATTGCGCCGAGTTCTTAACACCTTTGTCTCAAAAACCGTGTCGGAGAATTTTGATATCTTGCCTGGTTAAACTTCGGGGTTCGAAAAAATATCGCTCTTGTTCCTTCACTTGTTTATAACTCTAGAAAGAACGGAAAAAACCAAAAACGCCGACACGGTTTTTGAGCTACATTATATGGGAACATTCTCCCAAAATTTGAGGTAATACATGTGAAAATTCGCGACACGCAAACTTAAAACGTGTGCTCAATTTCTTGAAAATATAGTTTCGAGAAAAAGAGCAAACCAGTTTCAGTGACGTTCTTCCCGTTGAATGAGATTAAGGAGGCTCGAAATAGTTTTCATTTTCCTCAGACTACTTTTACAAATTCTTTTCCAAATACAGTTCGGCTCATCG
>JAHPZR010014628.1:0-2500 GCA_019787425.1 Platygyra sinensis | reverse complement strand
ATCCTTTATCAACCTGACAAGACAGCTGTGGGGTATGAGCTTTCTTCTTTATTTTCATGGACCTGGACTCAGTCTTGGTCCATAAATACGCAGGAATTAAGAAGTTGGCCAATACCCAGCCATCTTGACCTCGTACTTGGTCAATGACAAATATAATTACAGCATTCATTTCCCTATAAGATTTCCCTATAAGCAAGCTATTTTTTTTAGAAATTTGAACTTGATTGGCCAAAAAAATTCAAACAAAAGGGATGGGCTTATAGCCGAAAGTTTGATGATTTTTTTTCTGTCTAGGTTGTTCTACTGTCCTAACCTGTCTGTGAGCTGCTGCCCAAGCAAGGGGTGTCAGTCCTGTCTTATCTACAGTGTTAACATCTGTTCCTGCAGGAAAACAAACCTCACTTATTTACCACAATTATGGTGGATAAATTGTAGTTGAAGGTCTATGAACTAGACTCTGGCCTGAGCACTGAGTGACATCCACATCTGGCTTTAAAAGTCCTGGCACTCCAAGGATAAAAATCTCATGTCTTTGACTCAGAAAAAGATGGCAGTTATGTCTTCATATGTAGCAACTGTGAAACGCATTCCAATTACTTTCATTGCCCCTGATTACATATCTGAACTTGTAAAGCAAAAGATTCCCTCCAGATACTCTTTAAGAACGAATGATGATAGATTTCTACTCCAGCGAACTACATTAAGAACTCTATCCACCCTTGGTGACCGCTCTTTTACTGTGGCTGGACCAGACCTATGGAACTCTTTACCCCTACAAATCAGGTCTTCTACTAACATAAGTACTTTTAAGCGTCAACTTAAAACCTATCTTTTTCAGAAGGTGTACAACTGAGTTTTCAGTTAATTTTAATCTTTGTAATCATTGATATATAATTTTAAATAGCTAAAACTCTGTGTAATAAATACATGTATATAGGTGTGTATTTATATTTCTATATATAAATCGTTGTAGTGTTTTAGAATTCAATGTACATTTCAGTTTGTAATGTGCGAGTGAGCAATATAAGATATTAAATTACTATTACTATTACTATTACAATTACTATTACTATTACTATAACTATTGCTATTGCTATTGCTAATGCTATTGCTATTGCTATTGCTAATGCCATTGCCATTGCCATTGCCAATGCTATTGCTATTGCTATTGCTATTGCTATTGCTATTGCTATTGCTATTGCTATTGCTATTCCTATTCCTATTACTATCACTATTATTGTTATTTATATTATTTATGTTATATATAGCAGAAGTTGTTCTCAAATAATCATATTACCACCGTTTTCGTTGATACGCGACTTTGGAAACAAACACCCGTGGAAACGTGTCCAAAATTTTTGTCAGTCTTGCGTGTTATCAACAGATTGGATCGAAATCCAGCAAACACAACCCGCTAGCATGACATAAAGAAGGTCTGAAGGTCACATTAGTGGCAATGATTGGTGGATTTAGATCCAATCTGTTGATAACAAGCAAGACTGACAAAAATTTTGGAAACATTTCCGCGGGTGTTTTGTTTTTCAAAGTCGCATATCAACGAAAATGGTGATAAAACACACCTTTGTCAATCTCTTCCTTTATCTTTGCAATTTCACCCTGGGCTGCCAAGAAATGTAGAGAGGGGTCTGAAAACATTAATTGCAGTCCAATTAGACTTCAAAAAACTTAGGTTGCCACAATTGCTCTAACCTTTTTTGTGGTTGACAGGACCAAACACTGAAGCCAGCCAATCAGGTTGCAGTACTAGTCACCTAGATCACGTAGAGTTTCCACTCAGCTGCTTCTCCCACAACTTGTGAGAGAAGTGCTAAATTGTCTGTCTTTAACACCCTATGGCATGATATTTCAAGCCCAACACTACAAAATACTGGGAGAGTAACCAGTGCACAAGGTTATTAGGGAGATTGCCAAGTTGCAAGGGCATGCTAGCAATATTTCTTGGTTGCTACATAAGTTACTCCTCCAGGGTTGAAGCCAAGAAAGTAGTCTCCCGGCTAAGATTTTTATTGAAATGGTCATCATTTTTTGCGGGAGCCCTGAAATGAGTTTCGTCTCCCATCTTTCGCAACACCTTGAATAAGGGACTACCAAGCTTCATGTTTACAAGATGGTGGACACAGTACACAGGAAGAGCACATGCTAAACATGTGCTCAAAACAAGATTTTAGTGGAGCTCTGGCGGCCCGAAGGGCTACCAAGCGGAGCCCCATACTCATATAGGAAAGAAAAGGAAACCCATGAGTTGATTTTCCCATGGTTATCATGGCCAGCGGCATTGCTTGTGGGCGCGTACACACGACGGCAGCGACGATGACGGAGTCACACAACATGGCAGGCATACTCCAAATAATAGCCAGGTTGACAGAGACATGCAGCCTTGATTTACCGTGTACTTCTTTGATATTGTGTAGTTCCAGAAAATATCCACAACCCCACCATGGAGGGAATTTCACGTAAACCCCCCCTCCTCCTCGGAATT